>SKCR01010049.1:0-65235 GCA_019454045.1 Zanthoxylum bungeanum
GTACTTGGGATACAATTCCACGTATCACTTGGAAAAGTGCTCACATGTATGCTTGTGCGGTTATTATGTATGCTTGTGTTTTTCATGAATATGATATGCTGAATGAAGTTGTATGTTCGTTGTTACTTTGAGGTATTTTCAGGCATGTGTTCTTAGATGTGAGATATATGTGAAATGTATGCATAAGTTTTATTTTGTACCCGTGAATTTAGAAGCATGATACTCTTGGAAATAAGTGCTACTTAAGCCTGATTAAATTATTACATAAATCCTGTCATTACAAGTGGCATAAGTAAGGGACCATTCCGAACCCAATGGTTTGAGGTCTTCCCTTGCGAGGGGTGAGTGCGGCCTTAAATCTCATTTTCCCGGTTCACACCGGGTGGCGACTCCATTATTCTCCGGTTTAGTCCCTCGTGGCTACTCCGTACTCCCGACCGGGCCGCAAGCCCGGGACAGCATGCGTCGCCCCAGATTTCTGTGTTCCCACACTGCCCCATATTTAATTGACCAAATCTTAGCCTTTGAACCACAAATTGACCCTATCATTTCAAAGATAAATTGGTCTGAGAACGATCGTGGTAAGAGGCGTCGGATAAATTTGGATCTTAACCTTTAACTTTTCATTTAGATGTAGAATTTCAGCTAACCAGATATTGTTTTCTAAACTCTTCTTCTATTGTTTAAGTCATTGGGGACAATGTCTCATTTAGGTTTGGGGGAGGGGAATAGTTAATAGTATCTTATTTTTATTGTGTTATTTTTAGTCTAAATTTTTTTAGAAAAATACAAAAAAATTTACAAAAATCAAAAAAAAAATTTGTGTTTTTGTGTTTTTAACTTGATTAATTAGGTGAAATTGGTGAGAGATGGCTGTGTAAGGAGTTTCCACTCCGGAGACGTATCTCAAACCTATTTCAGAACAAGTTAATTTTTGTTTATTTCCTTTTGAATTATTTAATTTGTGAATTCTCCATAAAACTGACTAAAATGAATCTTCATATGCTCAGTTGGTAGGTATTATCAACATACATGGTAACATACGGACATGAGTAGTAATTGACAAGTTTGTAATATTCAGTGCTCTGGTTTTGTTGGAGGAAGCATCTTAAAAATGATGGGATAAAAAAAGGTCTGAGATCCGAGTTATTAAGTCTGTAATGGTGTTTTACACCTAGTGCCCTAAAACCAACTGGTTTGGAAGTCAGTGGCCTAAAACTCGCTACATGCATCGAAGATGTTGCAAAAAATATATATATCTGAAGTCTGAGTAATTAAGTCTGTATGGGTGTCTTAACACCTAGTGCCCTAAAGTCAAATGGTTTGAGAGTCACTGGCCCAAAGTTCGCTACATAGATGGATGATATTGTATACAAAAAAATCAAAAATAAAAAAAATAGAAAAATCAGAAAAATTATTCCATTGCTTAAAAAAAGGTATGAATTCTGATATAACTTTAGGACAAAAATATTACTCTCTTTTCAACTGCAATTGTGACTATTGTGGGCAAAATGAGTTGATCAATATTTTGTTGGCTGTGTATATGGAGAATGGTAAAAATAATCGGAGAATTTACTTATTCGGTAATTTAGAAAGAAACAAAACAATTATTGACTTGGATAAAAAGTTTCATATGTTTAGTCACTAACTTTTTTATTCTCTTTTCTCTTGTCTTTTTGCTTTTGAGTGCATTAGTTTTACTAACTTTTTACTTTTATAAGATGTTTGTGGTTATCGTCGTTGTAAACCTTCACGAGACTCTAACTCGTCCACTACGGACACTTAGGAGTTTAAAGGCTTGTTGCATATGCTAAATGCAACCGTGATCCCTACGAAAGTGGCTTAGTTTAATTTTAATTGTTTATTGTATTTTATTTTGTTGTTTTGCTCGAGGACTAGCAAAATATTAGGTTTGGGGGTGTGAAGAGCGGAAAATATTTAAATTTTTACCGCCCATGTTACCTAATATTTTGTTTAGTTTCTCGGGTTTGATGAACGTTTTGATGTGTTTTTATATGTTTTGTAGATAAATAAAGTATCGGGACTTAATGGAATCAACTCGGGGCTAAAACGATGAAATCCGGAGCAAAAAAAATTACGAAAATGGAAATTTACTATACGCGTCACGAAGTGCAGTCCTAAATTCCAATTTTGTGCAAGTTTGGTATTTTGGACATAACTTTTTCATCCGATATCCGATTGAGCTGATTCAAATTGCAGATTAAGGATGACACAAAGATCTACAACTTTGAAGTTGTAAATATTTTCTAATTCTGAAGTTTGCAAGACTGCAAATGATGAATAATCTAGCGTATTTTGTGTAATTACTATAGTCATTTTCAAAATATAAAATAAAATAAATAAAATAATAAAATAAAATAAAAATTATCAAACTTTCACCAAACATGCTTGCATGTTTGGTGGAGGATTTGGTGCCATATTTGGTGCCTTGTTTGGTGCCATGTTTGGTGCAATTGGTAGAGAAATTGGTGGAAGCCTTTAGATTTTCCTATAAATACCAAGCTAAACTTTGTAAATTTTTCATGCTTTCTTTGGAGGAATTTCTCCATGAAAATCTAAAGGAAAGTGTCTTGTATATTTATATAAGTTTTCTTGTATTTTCTTTTTATTTAATTAATAAAATTTTGTGTGTTTTCATTTACAACATGAGCAGATAATCTCATTCTGCTGGGGTGAAAAGATAAGACTTTTAATATAATAAATTAGATTAATCTCCCTTATTTTAATTAAAATTTGGATTAATTAGTTACCGCATATATGGCCAGTTTAGGTGACAACCTTATGTACCGCCTATATGGTCGGTTTTTCATTTCAGACGTAGTTTCCGCCTATATGGTCGGTTTAGGTAATAACCTTGTTACCGCCTATATGGTTGGTTGGATTTAATTGAGACAAATGAAATTACTGCCTTTATGGTCTGGTTAATTAATCGGTAAACATTGAGAATAAGAGAGATTTCTAATTTTGAAATATTAAAAGTGGATCCTCTAACCTCAGCATTTTCTTTTATTATACTTTTACATTTTTAATTTCCAGCATTTACTTTATTTAATTTCTAGCATTTACCTTATGTCTTTTATTTTATTTAAGCTTTTATTAGCTTTAGATATGTGTCGTTACTAAGTCCGTTATCTGGGGTTGTGATGAATTCCAATATCATCGGGTTATAAGGGGTTATTTTATAGTTTGGGTAATTTAAAGGTTTACTTATTAAGTCTTAAGCTTAATGCTTCTTGTTAACTGGCCACTAATAAAACTGATCTGGTAAACTTAAAATAAACTTAACAAATGAATTTTAGGTTTCAACCTTATACTTAATAGCCCACGATCTTCCTTAAGGATAGATAACCCTTTAATAGATTTTCTTACATGATAGGAATATATCTGTCGGGCGGGGGTAACCATAATTGGAACTTAATCGAATTCAGGTAACTTTTTTGACATAAGAATATGATTAATTGGGTTACACTGGGTATTTGTAACTGACCATCGGAAGAGGCTTTTACATATTTTCATGTTGCAAGTTAGTAAACCAATATATTGCACAAACGTGAAATAACCACTTCATCTTTTTTAAAGATATTGGAAGAATTCACAACCCTGGATAGTTTTATAAATTTGAATTTTCCTAAATCTACTTTCGCCCAATTTTATTTACTTGTTTTAAAATTTTAAAATCACCATTCCAATCAAAACAACCAATCCTTTAGATACTTGTAAACATTTGACTTCACAAATTAATAGCTTAGGTATTAAGTCCTCGTGTGATCGATACTTTTTATACAACTTGAACAATATGTGTGCTTACGTTATACATGTGTGACAACGCCGGTCAGAATCAATTTGCATTCTTATTATTTAAGAGTCTTTAGGTTGTTTTTGAATAAATAAAATATCAAATTCATAAAAAAAAGTTCAGTTGTTCTTGAATCAAGGTTTGGATTCGAGGATGAATATTTTCGAGGAAATAAGGAATAATATGATCCAAGGTATGAGAGTTAGGCATTATCCAAGTCTAAGTCACAGAGTTTCAAAGTTTAAAAAAACTAAAATACCCAAGATACATCAAGAAAAGAGGTTCTTGGATAAATTCCATCAAAGATTTCAAGGGAATAGCACCTAGACAATGATGGCGGGATTTGTACAGTTTTCAATATTTTGGTCATATCTTTCTCATATGATGTTCGATTTTATGATTTAAATTGTGTTGGAAAGATAACTCAAAGATCTACAACTTTGTAGTTCAAGTCAAAGACATATTTAAATTCATTCCTAGTCAAAATACGGTCGCAATAAATTCCTACAACTTTAGGTTATATGTTTTTAATTTTATGTAATGTTTAAGTGATGGACATAACTCTAATGTTATTTTAAAAGTTCATGCATAAAATTTTGAGTCTTATTTAGTTTAGGATTTAGTTTTATTAATTTAATTAGGATTTCTTAAGAATTGTAATTTAATTAACTTTACTTGTTCAAGTTAATTTAGGATTTTACGAGAGCTTATTTAAAGGTGTCTTTGGCTTCTAATTTGATACACATATTTTTCAAATCCTAAAAATTGATCTATTGTCATGAGTTCATAGTGTGAGAGGTTTAATTTCTCTTGTTTATTGAATTGAACATAAAAATTATCAAAGATTGGCGATCTTTGTAGCGTCTCTAAATAACTAGCAAGATTAGAACAAAAAATAAAGAAAGATTCTCAAGAAACGGATTCTTGGGGGTTGGACCTGATCTTAGGAAGGTTTTATTCCTTAACAAAATATTGACACTAGATTTTTGGTATTACGTGCAAACACAAGACTTTCATAGGGTCAAATCCTAGGAAGATCGTGTCAGGGCCTAAGCGAGACAGAGCACCATCGCCTAACGTCTCAAGTCCGTCTAGGCAGCCACCGGAACCGATTTTTAGAATATCGGTCACCAAGATGACTAAGGTAAACATGTGACTATGACGAAGGTCAATGTGAAATATATGCGATATAAATAATTTTGTGGCTATTTCAATCTTATGTAAATCTGAATTTGAGATAGGTTTGTAAATGAAATTTGTAGGTATATATATAGTGTGTCTGTATTTTTACAGATTATGATATAGATGAAAGAGATGTCGGTATTGAAAAATAACTAGTTTGAAATCATTATTCGATTATAAATATAAGTCTTTTTACCATTGTTTTGGTTAAAACATATCGATAATAAGTATTATTTTAAAGTTTATGATTTGTAAATCGATAATATGTCCTTCTTTTTATGAAACACATTATATTTTGAGAGATATTTACATTTTAAATTGAAAATGCAAATAATAATAATAATAATAATAATAATAATAATGAAAATAATAAAAATAATAATAATAATGCAATAATAATAATAATAATAATAATAATAATGCAAATAATAATAATAATAATAATAATAATAATAATAATAATAATAATAACTTTTTTAAACACAATCTCACTGTGCGTGCACAAGGGTTTTTTTTTTTTTTTAATTATAATTTTGAAATTTAGTTCTATATCCCATTTGGTAATTTTACTGTAATAATACTAAATATAAATTTTTAATTTTGGTTTGGTACCTCTATTCTAATTGAGTTTTTTTTTACTCAATTTTTTAAAATTTTCTACCACAAGTGCATGCATAGTAATAGACGGTTAAAAAATAATTACTTATAAATTTTTATATAATAACTATCAATTAGTATCAAATTCAAGTCTAATTTATCAAATCCGAGACAATAATTAAAAAAATTAAACTTATTATTGACTAGGAAGATTTTGAGTAGACTTCAGTCCGGTCCATAATATATTAGGTGTCTGTTTGTTATGGTTTTTAATAGAGATAAAATAGATTTTTTTTAATTCCAAAAGCTCTTATAAAAAAAAAATTGTGGTGTTTGGTTGCGGTTTAAATCACTACAAGAATATAACTATTCGGTGATGCTAATAGTCATGTCTAGCGATGCAAAAACTTTTAGTGACGCACAACGGTGACACAAAATTTCGACGCTAAAACTCTAACACAATTTAAGTGTTTGTAGTGAATAGAGCTTTTGAAGGTTAAAGAAGCTATTTTGCCTCTACTAGAATTTGAGCTTTTGAGAGTAGAGCTTGAAAATTTTTTTTATAGGGTTAAATTATCTATAATATCCTTATTTAATTTAGCAACATTATCTCATTTATTTCATAACAGTAGGCATGGCTATGGTTCCGGTTCCTCAAAAAGAGGAATCGAAACCGAACCTTAGAATTATGGTTCTAGTTCTGGTTCCGAAAGGCATTAATAAAAAAAGAAATATTAATAAAATAAAATATAAATTAAATTATTTTTAATTAAATTAAAAAAATATTACTATAGAAATATCAACATAATCAAAACTCTTCATGGTTAAATTCCGTACTTTACTAATTACTTCACTAATTCAATATTAAATTTTCTTTTATTTTTTATTTCTTAAGATTCCGGAACCGGAACCAAACCATAAAATTGCGGTTTCGGTTCCTAGAATCAGAACCTCCGGTTCCGGCCGGTTCGGAATGGAACCATGGTCGGGCCTACATAACACAATTTAAAAAAAAAACTTATCTAATAAAATAATTTTACAATTTTTAATAAAAGCTCTCAATATAAAATTATGATGACATGTTACCCAATATAAGAAGAGACGTGGTTTGGTGATGTAGGGTTCAGAATATGACCTTCAGATCCTGTGTTAGGAATTTAATGAGTGCATTTTTTATAAGAACTTGTGACAGTCGAGAGTTTTATCTGCTTCGCTTAAGCCCGAAAGTGATGATTTGGCGACGGAATTTCTAATGATTTCAAAAAAAATACACACGAATGACTCAAGAACAAGTTCCATATTCATTTTATTTAAGATAAATATTCTTTTAGTCCCTATAATTTGAACTAGTTATTCAGGTAGTCTTGACATTTTAAATATTAAACAAAATGTTTCTATAAAATGTATGTTTTTGCTTAAATCTATTTAATGATATGTTAGTTGTCACTTATTGCATGTCAAGATTTAGTCTAAATTTTAAGTTAAATAAGAGTAAAAATAATACTATTTTACTATTAAAAAACCACAGCCACCTACTTTAAAAAAAAAATAAATAAATAAAATTGAAACATGAGTGTCTTGAGTAATTTTTTGAAATACAAGTACTAATTGAATAATTAGTAAATTGTAGGTAATAAAGGAGCATTTCCCTTTCTGTTAAAATACAAACCATGAATGAATACTAGCAATTACATAATTAAGAAATGAGAGTAAATAAAGTCACACTTTAGTCGAGGTTGTCTTGAGTTGTTTTTAAATTATATAAGATGATAAACGAATTCTTAAATGGACATTATATTATATACTAAAAAATTAAAATTTCTCTAAATTTAATAATCTAATTTTTAATTGAATTTAAAAATCTCAATTGACCGCCTAGACCTTGTTTGTGACCACTTCTCACTACAGCTGTCTAAATTTAATTAAGTGTAAATTAATCCAAAACAGAACTTTTGTTGATCCCAAATCATTTGCAAACAAAATTTTAAAAATTAATTAAGGTGTCGCTAATTTTCTGGAAAAGTAGAAAAGTGCATTAATTAAAAATTAATTAAGTGTCGCTAATTTACTGTAAAAATTAAATTATATCCCCATTGAATCAAAATGTTGACTAGAGAACTGCAATCGTACCTAATTTGGAATACGTATTAATCCAACCATATGTATATCCTTCTAAGATTACTGAACAACTTTGGGAACTGTTTTAGCCATTGACATATCTTTTACATAGGGTTTGTCGATTACAAAAAATAAAAAAATAAACTGACAATGATAATTTAATTCATGAGAGACTCTGATACATAACTTTGCAGCTGTTGATTTTATGCTATTGGCTCTTCTTGGCTGCATAGATTCTAGTGTTGTATCCACAGTCACAAGCAACCATGCATGTATCTTCGATCCTGTCAGAAATTTTTCATCAGCAACCTGCAGCTCCTTTACAATCAATCATGCACAAATAAGTGTGAAATTAATGAGAGCAGTAATGGATGGAATGAATTTCAATGAGAATCTTACCATTCTAGTGAAAGTTTAGAAGCTCGAATCTATATATTATCCTTCTGAGATCAAAACAAATAAACAAGTTCATATAATAACTTTCATTATTTAGTGAACTAGATGATTTATGAGTGTTTTGAAACTTTTCTTAGGTTCCATTTGTTGTTGTGGTTTAAATTTTTTTTTTTTTTGAAATCGTTGAAAATCTCACCGTCAAATTACCCATTAAGCCCGCGGAACAGGTAAAATTCCCGACAATCTCAGACTCTTATAAGAAAGGCACTCCTTGGATTCGAACCCAGATGAGATTTTGAACCCTACACCACCAAGCTACACCCCTTAGGAATGTTGTGATTTAAAATTATCACCTAGAGAGACACTAAAATGGAACATGCAATTAAAAAAAAAAAATTAGGATACGAAAACATTAAATAACCTTTGTACGTGAATAAAAGAACAATATAATTAATTTAAAGCAACATTATTTAATTATAATTCCAACATAAAACAGCAATTTTTGTAAAATATTACAAAAGCCCAATAAAACTTTCTTCATGATACATAAAACAACTTAAAATTATCTTAATTTCCATATCACAGATACAAGTATTTACCAAACACTTAATAGCTCGAACGTGGAACTATATCTGAGTGCAATTGTGGTTTTTTATGTAGTGGAGATCAGAATCTGGAAAAAGCAAGAACTTTTTATTCAAGCCATTGTTGGACTCATGAAAACTCTCTTCATATTGCTCAAGGAATCATAGCATCATCAATAACACTTTCTGAAAATTAAAAGAAGAAGATGCATTTCTAAAGATAAGAGAAAGGGACTACTTTTATCAATAGTACAAATAGAATAGAATCTTCTTTACTAATTACTAGACAGAGAAGGCTCCAAATCTCAAATGCAGCAGCTAGCTAGCAACATGCCTTCCACTAAGAATGCCAATGAAATTTAGTATGCTTTTGATATTATAATATCTGTAAAGGCTAGAAGCACAGATCAAGATATATATTTACACCTTTGAAAGTCAATCTACCTACTCCCACTAGCAGCAAAACAGGTAATTATCTTGATCAAAGGGTTTACCAATTTGGCTCCAATAATTATAGAATAAATTTGAGATGGTGGATTTTTAGATGTTTGGGTACTATTTTCTCCTATTTCAGTTTTAGAAAATTAATCTTTAAATCCAATAACATGTACATAACTTGTTAACCCTAATTACAGAAAATGAAAAGTTAATCATAAGATGATACAAAAAGAAGTTTAGTAAGACATGAAGACAACCATGATGACTAGATCAGTTGAAAGAAGTAGAATTAATAATATAAAACAGAAATTATCATTGACATAAAATTTAAAAAAATAAAAATAATAATAACTTGTCTATTCTAGAAGAACATGAAAAACAGTCAAAAAATTTCATCATTACATCATTCTACTTGTGATAAATCCATGAAAATAAGTAACAAAGAGGAATAAACAGTTTAAAGCTTCGTTTAAAAAAGAATAAAATCTAACAAATAGAGTAAAATAAAAACTTACAAAAATTAATCAAATGGTAATTATGGAAGCAGTAATTAAGGGGAATGAAGCCTGGTCCGAGAACACTTATTGATGGCCTTGAACCAGACAACAGTCCCCTCAAAGGAACAGCTTCCTACCTCTTCTTTGATTTTTTTTTTTTTTTTTTTGATATTTGGTCTTGAGAAGACAGAGAGTGAGAGAAGTTTGAAGATGGAGTCTAGTTTCAGGGCTGGGGTTAGCTGTCTCCTTTTATGCCTGCTTGACTTCATTGTTTAATAGTTTATAATACAAAACAAATCCACTGAAGCTCGGTATTTGAGATTTTGGCTATAATGATCTTAATCGCCTTCCATAATTATTGCTTTTTGTTTTAAGGGACTATTGTAATATTTGTTAAATTTTTTTACCACCATATTTTAATAATATTATACTATTAAAAATTAATTATATTTAAATTATTATCATTAACTATTAATTATAATTTATATAAAAAAAATGAATTCAAAAATGAGTTCCGCACAGCACATGATCCGAATCCTATTACAATTCTCATGCTGCTATGGTAGACACGACCACGGTTCCGGTTCGGAATTGAAACTGAACCGGGAGAATCTACTGACTCTGATTTCAACCAGTTTTGGATCAAGAATCTGAACCGGAATCGATTTTTTCAGTTCGGTTAGAGGTTCAACCCTAACCGAACCCCGAAAAGAACCAGACGGTTTGAACCAAAATTGTTGGAACCGTCTGGTTCCAATTGATTCCACGATTCCATTCGGAACCGTACAATTCCGGTTTAAACCGTTTGTGCCCAACGGCGACTAGCCGTTGGGCAGCATGCATGCAATGACTACCTGGTGTTTTTTTTTTGTTAAATAAAATCACTAAATTACCTTTAATAACATAATAAAATAATTAGTTTTATGGGCAATTTACATATCATAAAAATATACAAATAGGGGTCATACTTCATTTTTTCAACACATCAATTCTCAATTCTCTCAATTTCTTTAATTCTCTCATTCTCAATTCTCTCATCTTCAATTTCTCCAATTGATTTAATTTTAGAATTCTTCAATATTAACAAAAAAATGGAAAGCTCATCTGAGAACATCATGTTCAATGTCCAATGTCCCAACCCAAGAGAGCTGCCAAACCAATTCTTCAATATTAAGTCTCGATCTTCCGATATTTTAAAAATCCAGCCGAGACTGAAAATGAATATCCAAAAGCAATATGCAACTATTGTGGTGTATCTTACAAATTTACTAGCGGCTATGACAATATGAACAAGCACTTGGATAAACATCATACCGCTGAAATTGGACTTGATACAACACAAACTCAATTTGACATGTACGCTTCATCTAATAGAGGTATGAGATCTTTAGATTTATTTAAATATTCTAATGCTAAAAATAGGGAAGAATTTGCTAAATTTACACTATATGAGATATGTTTCTTTAAATTTTGGTGAAAATTTTACTTTTATTAATATGTTCGAAATGTTTTAAATCCTACTACCTATAAAATGCTGTAATATCCCGAGTTTTTTGAAACAGTGCCGGAAGATTTCCGAATTAAAGTTAAGGACTTGGAATGGTAATCGAAAATTGGAGGTTCTGTGTGTAGGGGTTTTAGGGGGAATATCCGGTAACGCAGCGGAAGCGGTGGAAAATCAAATTTTCCGATTTCAAAACTTTTTCTCGGATTAATTAAATAAACATATTTATTTAATTATCCAATAATCAAATTATGAAATAAAATTCAATAAATCATATTTAAGTGAATTTACCGAATTGCCCTTACACTTGGTATTTTGTCCATTTTAGTCCGAAATTGATCTAATCAATTTTGAATGATTCTAAATCATTTCTAAGATGAACTTAGCATGTTCAAAACATCAAAACACCAAGGGCCCATAAATCCCCAAAATTCCAAGTTTGGCCGAATGCACCCATTAGGTCCAATTTGTGCACTTTGTCATTTCATGCATCAAAACACATCAAGATGTAATCCAATGACATGAAACTTTATATGCATCATATACACATCCAAATACACAACATATATGAAAAGCCCCAAATTGGAATTGGTCATGAACCCTAATTTTTCAATTTCATCAAATTGGTTAAATCCAATGCTTCAATCATGTTTCTTCCATCCAATCAAAGTCTCAACACAATGAAACAACTCAAGATCAAATCTAGGTCATCTAAGAGTGGGTCAACGACTCTAGATTAGCAACAAGGTTTCCAAAACCATAAAAGAATACTTATAACTACACTAGTCACAAGCTTCCTTCATTATACATGCACAACACTTTCATCAAACATTTATCCATAAAAAAACAAAGAATAAAGAATAGAAAAACTCAAGAACATCACAAGATGTTGCCCACAACAAGAGGAACAAATTACTCTCTAATGGAAGGTTGGAAATACTTACTATTTTCCAAGCTTTTCTTGATTTTTCTTTCTTTTCTCTCTAGCATTCTTTGCCTTCCTTTAATGGAGTTTTTGGTTAAAGTGTATTAGGTTAGATACCAAATGAAATGAAAAACAATATATACTTGCATCACAAAGGCCTTGGCCGAATTTGGCAAAGGCATATACAAGAAATATTAATTTCAATTTCATTTGAATTTCATTAAATCAACTTGATAAAATATCTAAATAATACTTTATAGATATTTATATAAGTCAACAAATGCAACTAAGAAAAATATAACTCTTATATTTTAAAAGGTGTTGGCCGAAATTATGAAGAAATAAAGGAAAAAGATATTTTTATTTTTCAAACAATTTTGAACAAATATCTTAAGAAGTCCAAATCAATTTGACAACATTTTCCTTTAATGTAAAGTCAAACTTTACATTTATAATCATTTCCTAACTTTATCATTTGGTGATATATTTATATTTTAATTATATTAATCATTTAACAATTAAATAATTAAATAATTATTAAACAAATATATCAATATATGTATTATATTTACTTTAAATATCTCAAATACATATATTGATGATATGTCAAATACCTTTATTTGACTATTTATTAATGTGTATTTATAATATCATATTTAATACAAATACACATTAATTAGGAAATGACGGTTCGGCCCGTTCGCATGTATTTTTCGTTTAACGATTAAACGATTTATAAATAATCATCATTATTCATAAATGTTGCTCTAGTGCTCTACGAGTATGTTTCATTATTGAGACTCTCTAGATTCAGGCATATCCGTCACGAAATCCAATTTCATGTGCATAATCTATCCACCCGTAGATTATGACGATCACGGATAAACTAGCTGAATCATACAGGTCGAGGTCATTGCATACGTATAATCCCTCTGTCTCAGGTATCCAGATAATCCCAGAGATATAGATGTAAACGTCAAATCTCTATAGGTATTATCTCGTCGACGTATCTATTAGCAATCTTTAAATAACACTCGGAACTTACTTCCGATGTATACAGTGGCCACAGATTTAACAGACTGCTAATTATATATGGACTACCTATGCTCCGTACACAGAACTGACGGATCCTATCTTGACACACACAGGATATCCTGAGGATCGGTCCACACCCAACGAATAGGCGGAGGTCTGATCTAAATAGATCGGTGACGTGACTGCCATCTAAGTGTGGAGGATGTCTCATACATCCACAGTGGTATCTCAAGTCGAAGGACCACTATGCTACTCAACCCGAGAATATTCTTATTGACGTTGGTGTACCATCCATTAAGAATCTTCGGTGAGCCGTTCAGTGTTTATCCACTATAAACACCTACACGTCTATACGAGTCTCCCTAGACTCATGGTTCATTGGGATAAACCATCGGACCAAGTCTCGATATACGACATGTACTGGTCTCAACGGATTTGACTAACCGACCCGTGTTAGCAAATCTTGACCAGGAACTATGTTTGATAATATTCATATAGCAGTGACACTTCCCAATGTCAATTACAAACTAACTTTGTAACTGTGTACTGCATTATATATTATCGGGCCTTTGTCTAATATATACATATCACTAAACCACATTTAGTTTCAATCTAATCGTAATCAGATCGAATACGTATATAAGAACAAGAGGTGCAACCATAAATAAGTAATATTATGGAATAAGGGGATGTTCGTATTCATGAATTAGACATAAATACGGTCCGGATTGGCGCTCTGAGCACCAACCCCAACACTGTGTTGGAAAATAGATCGAAATATTTTAAAGTGAAGTTTCGTCGCATTGGAAAATACGTGATTTCGAGAACCGGTTACGCGATTTCTGATTTTATCGTTATACGTGTAAAATTTTCTTATTTCGGCTATAAAGATAGCAAACAAACTCCGATTAAGTTGATTTTTAAACCATCAGAGTCGTTTTTCCGAGGCGAACAACTTTTATGTTGAATATTTTTCAATATTTGCATCAAAAGGGCTTCAAAAATGAGAATTTTTGAGAATATTCTATGGCATGGACCTAATTGTAATTTTTGGGGGTCGAAACGTAATTTTCTGAAACTTTTCTATATATACCTCTAAGTTTCAGGAAATTGTGAAAAACGCATAAGCTTCCCATCCTCTCCACTTGACCCCCACTCTCTGCGATTCTGATTGATTCTTGCGCCGGTGGCCAGCCGGCGCGCCAGTACAGAAAAGACCGCCGGCTCACCCCCTATCACCACCTGTCGGCAGCCGGCCAACGGACGCCGGAATTCGGCGAAAATGAGGTGAAGCAGACGCACACATGGGTTTGTCGATCCCGGCTCGTCGCTTCGTTTCATGGCCCGAGTCACCCGCCAAATCAAAGCTCTCGAAGAGTACTACAAGTTGGAGGTGACAGATTTTCCATTCCATGCACGGTTACATGCGAAACGAGGAAGGAAGATTTAGATGAATAGTAACCCACGATGAACAGTATATGCCCTCGAAATCTCCGTAAGACCTCCCGGTAAAAATCCACAAATTTCAAGTTTTTCATTGAATGTTCGGACGTATGCAGTAGTTTCGTAGAGTAGCGTAATGATATAAAATGAATTGTTTGAGTATTAGTATATTGAATATGAGCATTCGGTAGAATCCGAGTGAAAACATAACGAGTTTGATTGAACCGATAGAATATGCAAGTTTCCGGTGAAAGTGAATTTTTGTGTATAATGATGTACTTTGATTTTAACGATAGTTATGAGTTATATATGATATTACGAATACGTTTGGATAAATCCGGGTAGGTTAAGATGATTTGGGATCATTCCGTAGCGTTTGCGGAAATTTTTTCGGAAGATTTTCCAAAAACCCGTAAACCGAGAATTTAAGTTAAGTGATGACTTGAGTTAGTTTATAATGATGTTTTAAGACTACTGAAACTGAAAGTTTTGAATCAAACTTGTTTAAGTCGTCCTGGAAAGATCCGGCACTTTGTCAAAGTTAAGTCGAGAATTTCATAAGTTGCGATTCTAACAATGTTTCGACATTTGTTTTGGCAGACTTGACTAGGATCTGGACTGCTCGTGAAGCCAGGTAAGTAACCCATGTGACGAGAACTTGAATTGGTGAATTCGTGTTTTAAATATTTATATATACATATACATATATACATAAATATAGACGACTAACGTGTTAGGATAAAAGAGAAGAGTTAAGAGGCGATTTGAGTACGAGGTACAAGATTACGTATAGTTAAGTTTATCGACCGCTATAGGTATGAATTTTTGTTAATGCTTTGATGTGAAGTGAAATGTTTGATGAGCATAATGTCTATGTGTATGTATAGATGTACATAAGGGTATGAATCTGTAATGATATGATTACGTGCAAGTAAATGGATAGTAAATGTACAAGTATAAGAACATATATTTGTATATGCGTTTGATGATAAGGTATGTATAGGTTTTTTTATAAGGAATCAGCAAATGGGGAAAACCATGATTTCTGATTTGACATTAGTTATGTATGAATATGGTATATGAATAAGTAGCTATTGTTTATACATGCGATTTATTTGAAAAGATATTGAAGAGGTTAAGAATGATAAGGAATGAGTATAACCCAAACACTTTTTAAATGAATATGTGTAATTAATAAGTTTTGTTTCCAGATAGAAAATAGGAAACTAAGTATGTTTGTTTGATAAATGAAAGATATAAGGATTGTTAAAGTTATGGTATTGGCGTTCGTAATAACATATATATTTGTATGTTTGAACATATGTATTATGTGAGTGTTTGAATGATAGCTTAGAGTGTTGCCATGAATGTGCTTGTGTATGAAAGATTGTGCAATGAGTTTGTGTTCTGTGATATGTGTGTATGTTTAATTGGTCAATGTTCTTGTAGTATAGTAGTCGAGCTGGTTAGGGATCCGCTCGGACGGAATTCATCCCATACCTATTCTGGGTAGGGTTTGATGCAAGTTTGTCATTACCAAACCTGCACCCGCATATGTAAATAAATTATCAAACCCGCACCATACATGCCGCGAATTTTAATTTTCATTACCAAACCCACACCTGCACATAAAAATAAATTACCAAATCTGCACTGGTACCCGGTGAATTTTTTGCGGGTTTTTAAAATATTGAATTCCCTTACTCTCTTAATGATACAATATTTTTAATTAAATATTGATACTTTTTTCATAACATACAAAAAAAATTTGACAGTTTGTAAATTTTGACACATAAATAAAAGTTTAAAATATTTATTACATAATGTCAAATTCATATTATCACAATTACATTCATGATCACTAGCTGAATATCCTTCATTATGTTAAATTCATATCATTATAATTATTGAACCATGACCAAAAGTAATTCAAAAATATTAAGAGAGAACAATTCAAAAATTGTAAGTTAGTGAGTCCTTTTATATGAGAGTTTTTTTTGCCCTAAAGATAAAAACAAAAAAAGAATTAAACTTACGGGTAGCGGATACCTGCGGTGGGTATCCGTTGGTTTTGCTTAATTACCAAACTCGCACCGAACCCGCAGTAGGTTTTGTTTTAAATTACCAAACCCGCACTAAACCCGCTTAAATATTTACCAAATCCTACCTATTACGGATGGGTTTTTACGAGTTTGTGGGTGAAATTACCATCCCTAGTCCCGTACAAGTATTGTATGTGTAAGCCAACCATATATGTGTGTTGTTTGATTATGTGCTTTGTGATGTATTGGTTGTTATATGTGCTCCGTGGTTGGTTGCACGATGGTTGTATATATGTCTCTATATATATGTGTGTATGATAGAACTCGTAATGCATATGGATAGTGTATGCTTATGTAAAATGAATGAATGATTTGAAACTGATGTGAATATTAGATGTTTTGAAGCGTGTTTGCTACGTTGTGTTGGTATATAAATGTAGGTGTAAGAATCCTAAAATTGTGTTTGCATGAATATAAGAAAAATGTGCTATGATATTTGTAAGTGCATGTGAATCCCGAATGTCAAGTTATTATAAGGTTATCGTGATTAAATAAAGTTAAAGTAATTTTATTTTGGTATAAAAGATAGATTGTAATTGAATAGAAGAAAGTATAATTGTTTTATCGATTTGATGATACTTTGTGAGCTTTGAATGTTTGGCTAATAAATCGGCATATATGAGAACTTATCATGATAAAATAAAAGATAACAAATATTAATAACTTTGAACGTGTCGTAACTTAGTAAATTTGAAAAGAACTTCTAATGTCATTGATTTGAATGTTCTATCTGTAGTAATAGCATGGTTACTTACCGAGTTTTTATAACTCACACCAAACCAGTTTTCTAGTTTTACAGGTTGGCTTCCAGATTGGTCAACCACGACAACTTTGGAAGTCATGCTCGGGACGCGGATCACCCAAGCGGCAGTCACCATCGCAAGTGTCCTGTGAGAAGTTATAGAAGTTTAAAAAATTTAGGATATTTTTTGTTATTGTTTTATTTTGTCGTGCTGAGCACGTGGTTTGTATATATATTTTAAGTAAATGTTTTGATTGCTTATGATGTTGTGGGCACTAAGCCATTGAGTGTTGATAGATGATATGGGCACAGAGCCCTTAGGTGGTGATTTTGATGTGTTGGTGTGGACCTGGGGTCCATTTTGATATATGATGTTCTTTTTAGGTTCGTTTTGGTGCAGGACTGAGATCCATGTTGTGTAGTTTTAGGATACATCATGCCGGATTTTTGGTAGATTTCGAGGCTTATAGAGATGGGTCAATTCTATCTCATGCCGGTAGCATCCTGCCTTTGACGGGGTGTTACAAATGCCTAGAAATACAACAAATCGAAAAAAAAATTAAATTATAAAAAGATGCTAAAATTATTTTAAATGAAATATTTAAATATATTAAAGGTCGTCTTTCTATTTGTTCTTATATTTGGAGTGACTATTGGCAAACACACTCATACACGAGTGTGACTTGTTATTAGATTGATGCATCATGGAACATGTAAAAATGACTTATTGCATTTAGAGTTTTTGATGAGCAACATACTGCACAAAATATTTAAAGATATGATTAATATAATTTTTGGTGAATATGATTTATTAGGTAAAATTTTAATAATTGATTTTGACAATGCATCTGCAAATACTGCATCAATTATAGATATAAAAGAAATATGCCAACCAGATTTGGGGGATCGATTTTTTTCATGTTCGTTGCACATGTTATGTCCTTAATTTATGTGTTTAAGATAGTCTGACTTATTTAGAATATCACATTGATCCTATTAAGATTGCACTTAATTGTATTTGGTTATATTCTAATGTCATGAGTCAATGGGCCAAGTTTTGTAAATTAAATGGTGTTAAATCAGTAAAATTTTCATGAGATGTTCCAACTCATTGGAATTCAACTTATTTTCTTTTAACTCAAGTTATTCAATACAAAGATGTATTATGTAGTTTATTTTTCCAACATATTCAACATATAACACTTTTGTCTAGTCAATGAGATATTTGTGAAGAAATTTTAGAAATTTTAGAAATTTTAATGATGCAACAAATATTTTTAGTGGAGTTTATTATCCTACAATAAATTTATTTCTTATTGAATATTGAATATTGTTGGTACTCTATATGATTCTTTTATTTAAATATTCTAATGCTAAAAATATAAAAGAATTTGCTAAATTTACTTGTATGAGACATATTTTTTTAAGTTTTGGTGAAAAAATTATTTTTACTAATTATGTTTGAAATGCTTTAAATCATAATGCTTGTAAAATGTTTAGAAATTCAACAAAATAATAAATTTTTAAATTATACAAAGATAGTAAAATTATTTTAAATGAAATATTTAAAGATATTAAATGTTGTCTTTCTATTTGTTATGATATTTGGAGTGATCATTGGCAAACACACACATACATGGGTGTGATTTGTCATTGGATTGATGCATCATTGAACATGTAAAAATAACTTATTGCATTTAGAATTTTTGATGAGCAACATACAACATAAAATATTTATAGAATGATTAAAATAATTTTTGATGAACATGATTTATTAGGTAAAATTTTAACAATTGGTTTTGACAATGCATCTGCAAATACTGCATCAATTGGAGATATAAAAGAAATATACCAACCAAATTTAGGGGGACAATTTTTTCATGTTCGTTGCACATGTCATGTCCTTATTTTATGTGTTCAATATGGTCTGACTTATTTAGAACATCACATTAATCCTATTAAGAAAAGACTTAGTTGTATTTGGTCATATTTTAATGTCATAAGAGAGTGGGCCAAGTTTTGTAAATTAAATGGTGTTAAATTGGTAAAATTTTCATGAGATGTTCCAACTCGTTGGAATTCAGCTTATTTTCTTTTAACTCAAGATTTTCAATAAAAATATGTATTATGTAGTTTTTTTCCCAACATGTTCAACATATAACACTTTTGCCTAGTCAATGAGATATTGTGAAAAATTTTAAAAATTTTAAAAGTTTTTAATGGTGGCAACAAATATTTTTAGTGGAGTTTATTATCCTACAATAAATTTATTTCTTGTTGAATGTTTGAATATTATTGGTACTTTATATGAGCATGCTGAAAGTTCGAATGTTAATGATATTATTTTATTTGAAGCTATTATCATTATGAAGAGAAAATAACTGACTTATTTTAATGACATTTCATTACTTTATCTTATTGCCACCGTTTTTTATTATAGATTTAAATTAGAAAGTTTGAATAGTAGCTTACAAACTTACTATGAATTTTTAGGAATAGATGATGAAATTAATGTTAGAAAAATAATAGATGGAATAAAAATGATTTAATACATTTATTTAATTATTATGTTAGTAGATATAACTTGCAATCATTGGGACAATCTAGTAGCAAATCTGTAATACATTTAAGACTTAACATAGGTGATCGTTGGTTACTGCAACGAAATAAAAAAAAAAAAGGAAACCACGACTAATAACCCGGAATTAGATAATTATTTATCAATAAATTTCGAGTTACCTGTTGAAAATTTAGGAAGTATAAATTTTCAAGTACTTGACTAGTGGAACCGACACCAAAATTTATATCATGTTTGATCAACTATTACTAAAGTGGTGCTGACAACACTTGTTTCCACTGTTGCGGTTGAACAAGCCTTCAGCTCATGAGACAATATTTTAGAAGCGAAACGCTTTTCATTACATTCAAGCATTTTAGAAACAACAATATGTGTGGATGATTATATCCGAGCTGATCTGAGGTAATAAGAAGATGTCCATGATGACTTTGAAGACTTTTTTGACAATGCATCCGTAAGTGCAAGCGGAATGGGAGCTGAAGGATCAACAACAGACACAAATAATGATTATGAGTAAATAATTATAATGAGGAACTATCTAAAAAATGTAATGAAATTACATGAGTTTTGATTTATTTCACTCCAAGAGGATACGTAGGCAACTTAAGTTTTTAAAATTTAAGTTTAAGCTCTTTTATTATTTTTTTTAATTTAAGTTTTTAATTTAATGTAATATAAATTTAAATTAATAATTTCAAGTTAATAAATTTCAAATCTCATTTTCATTTTTTAAAAATTAAAATTTAATTTTTAAATTAATTAAAAAAAATCATAACCAAATTGAATCCGTCCAATCCAAATATGGAACTGGAACCGATCCAGATTTCGATTCTACAAATATGAAACCGAAAATCGGACGATTCGATTTCAATTCGGAACCAAACCAAACCTGTGGCGGGTTCTATGCTATGGATTCGAAATCGATGGTCATTCCAAATCTTGCCAAGCAATATTCTTTCTGTTTGGAGCCTGCAAACATATGTAAATTGGGCGTCTCATGAGGCTCAACTAAAAAAAATAGGCCCAATAATTCTTTATTTGGGTTCATGCCAGGTTTCAATAGTAATACACGTGTTGTTATGTAATGAAAATTCATTGAATTTGTCACACACGATTTTTATTAAGGGAAATTATTTCCACTTGATGAATAATATAAAAACAGTCTTCCATGTAAAGTTTGAAAGTATTCTCTTTTCCACCTAATGTTTCAACATTTTCCATTTTCCGCCATTTCATTAACGACATTAAATAAATACTGACATCACGAGGATATTTATATCGTTTATTACTGATGAAATGTTCTATTTTCTACCCGATGATTTTCGAAAATGCAATATTACAAAAAAATAATTTGAAAGTTCTCTAAAATCAATTTGTTGTTTCAAAAAGTGTTATGTTTTCCTCCATTCCATTAGCGGCATCATTTCCCTGGGCAAGTTTAAAAAACCCTAGAAAAAATTAATTTCAAAAACACAAGATTTTCCCTCATCAATTCCCTTTGAGGTTCTTTCCTCTCTTTGGAGTGTGGTCGTGGCTACAGTCTCGAATCCATTTAACATCACTTAATTTGACTGTCAGGACAGTGACAGAATGCCAGAAGGATTGGAACTAGAGTTTAATAAATTTATTCATTGGAATTATGGTATTGAGAGTTAAGGATTTCATGATGATTTTATTTAATTTTTGTTTACACGTCACACAACTGAGGATTTTTTAAAAATCTTTTTATTATAATTATGTATCCCGTAAAACCTATTTTGTTGTTGACGCAATACTTACAAATGTTAATAATTTAAGTTTAGAAAATGGTGGAACACTTTCAAACTTTTCGTGTAAAAGTGAACTTTCAACAAACATCAAGCAGATAAATGATCATTTTCCTTAAAATAGTCTTTAAATAAGATATGAAAACATAAAGGAAAAATAATATTTTTGATTAAACCTATTAACTTTAACTAAATGTGTTTAAAAAAAAAAGGAAATGAACAATTTTCAAATAATAATTAGAAAAGAGAATACTGTAAGAGCGAAGTGGGGTTTACCAATGTGCCTATAAATTCGGGGACCACGACACTGACATATATCAGTCATGATAACATCACAAATGGTCAGGTCATAAGCAAAGCAGTACTTAAAGAATTAAAGAAAAAACTGTTTCTGATATGAATAACTCTGCATATTTTGATCTCTTTGGTTTAAGTAGAAACTCTGGTCAGACATCCAGCATGTCCGACCAGACATGACAATATATATTCGGTCAGTCATTAATTACATAAAAAAAAAATTGTCCCGCCTAGCTTCGAATTTAATTCGCATTTTATTATTGCTTTAATCATTTCTGGATATCTTGTAATTCTCTAAATCATTGCACTGCATGAAATATAAACTACTGTGTGATTTATGCATTATAAGTCATGTGGATCCTCCTTTGAGTATGTGTATTATACTGGCATCAATAAGAGACTATTTCAAACTCAAACGGGTTTAAGGTCAGACCTTGCGAGAGGTGTAATGCGGCCTTAAATCATTCACAATGTCTTATACTGGGTGACAAGCTCAACAGTATCGTAGTCATCGACGTCATAAGCATAATGGTAAACCTCACTTTGCTCTTCAAATACTTTCAAACATTTCGTGAAAAATGATATTTACACTATTTATTAGATAAAAAAAATGATAATTCCTCTTTTATTAGCTCATAGAACAATATAAATTTTTGAATTGAGTGGAGACGACTATCCCCACTAATTTATATATATCTTCGCCATTGAAGTATGTTTGGTGTCAAACATATGTAGTAATAATACTTAGAAATTTGTATAAACAACGCAATGCAAATAATTGTTTGGTAATGGCCTGAAAATCAATTACTACGACAATGGAAAATATCATATTCACTACTTCAAATTGTTTCTTTGTTATTTTGAATTTTTTTTTTAAGCAATCTTATTTGTTGTTCACGATTTGAAATTTGCAAGTAGATTAATGTATAATGGGAGAGCTCTTGTTTAAAATAAAAGAAACAAAGAGGAAGCTTTTGAGGATATATCAAGAATATTAATGTGTAAAAAATAAAAGTTATTTTTAAACGAAAAAATAAAAATTAAAGGTTGAGTGTCCCAAGTAAATGGTTCAAAATATTTTTGAGAATGAAAGTTCGTATTTATCCAAGGTTCTGATCCTATGCGGAATTTATCACAATATTTTAAGACAATTTCTAAATATTGTTTCTATAAAATAACTAAATTAACAAACACTCTTCAGTCTAACAATTATAATTCAACACAAATAAAAATATTGCAGTAAATAAATCAATCACACAAAATAAACATAAGTTATTTTGGTGACGAAGTGAAAAACTCGTGCGAGTAAAAACCTACTCCGAGTATCTCGGCTACCAGCCCAAATTCACTATATAGAGAAAAACATACAGTGATAGTAAAAGACATATGATGGCAACTCCACTGACTCTAGTACCTCTAGACTGCATGAACTCAAAGAACTCCTCGAGCTCGTACCCCACGGTTTTCTTCAGAACCTATGAAGTCTCTGAGCGAATCAACTCTGCAACTCTGAACGTCGTAACTCCGACTGTTAATCTTCCTCTTTGAGAACTCTGAAGGTTTAGGAAGTTGAATTTTGTTGTGTTGATGGTTTAACAAAGATCAATCTCACCAGAAGTAAAGAAGACAAAAAAAACAAATAAGTCTTCAAGGTGAGAATAAGAAGATTGAAAATTAATAATGTGTTTAGGCTCAATCAAACAATTTAACCAAATCATGCTCAAAATCAATTTATCCAATTTTAACCATCATTTAAGCATACTTAATCAAACAATTTAACCAAATCATGCTCAAAATCAATTTACCCAATTTTAACCCTAAATCAAGTTTCATGCTTTTAACTTGCTCTGATACAATTGTTGGAATTTCTACGGTCCCGATGATCGATTAAAGCGATGAAACAACATGCGAATACAAGAAGAAGTTGCGGAATACTTACATCGATCGGTTGAGCGATGCGACGAACACAAAAACTTCAAGTCCTCCTCCAAGGTGCATTCGGCAGTGTGCTGAATTTTGGGGTCTAAATTTTCGGCAATGGTGATCTCCATCAAGCTCCAAGCTTGTGTTGATTCCTTGCTCACAAGTGGGTTTCCCTATCACCTTAGGATGACTCCATTGTGTGCTAGCACTCTTGATTTTGCAACAAAATCATCATGTTTGCTTCTCATTGCTCTCGGCAGTGAGCCAAAAACTAGAAGAAAAATAGCCCATTTGGGCGTTAGAGAGAGGAAGAAGAATTGAGAGAGAGAGTGTTATTCTGTTACTTCAAATTGGTAAATGATTTTCCAAAAATCATATACACAAAATGGCAACCAAAAAGTCAAATGGCAATTATGCCAACCACTTCCTCAACTACCATCAATCAATCAAGTGGCAAGTTGTCACATCACTCAAAGTGACTAATGATTTGACGCTTGATGCGATTAGTGGTTTGACGCTTGATGTGACTTGCGGGCCGCACTTGAATTCGAAATGCGAGTGCGCTCGCAAATACTTCCGGGCTCGGGTTCGCTAATTCCAAATTAACGAATTTTCCGTTGCGACGCAAATAAATATTTATGCCTAGCAAAATCACTATTCACGTCGCTAACGAATTAATTCTAAATTAACTCGTTCGCCCGAATTAAAATCTAATTTCAATTCTGCGTCGAAATCTAATTTCGTATAATATATCGAATATATTATTTTATTGATAATTCCAAATTAATCGTTTTCTCTCTTTAAATTAATATTTTATCCCAGATAAAATATCTCCGTAATCAATCTCAGATTAATTTTCTCTCTCATCTAATTAATCCCAGATTAATTAAAGTGCGAGTCATACGTCATCGGTGAATCTTCGGGAAGCGACCCATGAGAGATCCCCGATATATGTTGGCAGTAAATCCGGTCGTCGGACTATCCGAACACGTACGTACCTAGTACTACGTTTATATCGATTTACAAGACAAGGTTGGCTTCTAGCAAAGCGTCATGCCTACCCAATTCTCTAGAAATATCCTTACAGGAATATGTGATCTATATCAGGCGTAGTATACGTAGTATTGCGTATTTCGATCCAGTATCAGATGTCACGTGCAAGGCCTGAGGCTGGAAATATGTCTGCCCCGTACGAAGCACATATCAGATCTCTGGTAACTAGTCTCTATATCGGATAATCATGACCTAGTCATATTATCCCGATGACTGCAGTACATAAGAGAAACAGTACCGTATCCTACGTGACCATCATCTCCACTATGACTGGAGTGATACTTCCGTATTGACATCACACCCAACACACTACGATTCTTAATATACCCAACAGAGGCGTACACAGAACCTGTTAAAGCCCTGGACGACCTAAAACCAAAGTACATTGATTGTCGTAAGTATTAGCGGTGCAAGTCTCAGGTTAAGACCAAATACACATACCCTGATTTCGGACTTCCATAGACACATAGTCATACTACCAATGGAATTCTGAGGGGTCTATCCAGAGCGAAGCTGTTTTCCGTACTATCGGTAAAACACAACCTCCTACTACACTTGCATGAGTATCCTATACCCAAATATATGAGAACTATGCCGTTATGCCCTCACAACTCGCACAAGTGTAATACTAGTCTTTTTCGCATTATCGATGTCCAATCTCGATAATACTCTGACTAGGGATATTTAATGATTAATCCTTCGTGGATTGATACTGTCTAATATCATCTCAATCCAGGAGCTAATCATATGGACCTCCTATCATTTATATATCTTGGTGATCTAATCACAAATGATAAGAGAGCAATCTCCTTGTCATATAATTAATTTGTACAACAACACCATGATCTGTACAAATAGTGACGTTATGGGTCATAACTGTCCAACAATCTCCCACTTGGCCTATAGCCAGTCACTCGAGTGTCCTACACCCGAACTATGTACGGTTCGCTCAAATTACTGAGAAAAGACTTTCGTCAGCAGATTTGCATGATTATCATCTGATGCGATTTATTCGATCATCACATCGCCACGATGTATGATCCGAACGAATCAGATGAATAGTCAAAGTATATATCTGGATCGTTGATGAGACCATTAATTCTTTAGCCTGCGCTGTAGGCTAGCTTAGCTGCTAACAGAACTATATCTAATCTAATTATATTATTATCAATCCAGAAAGCTTCTATTGCTGCCTCAGCTGCAGCAATAATCCACTTGTGTTGTTTATTCGGTAATAGTATCTTGCTTGGAATATTTCCAGCTCACTGTTCCGTTATTCAAACTGAATAGTACCGTTGTTATGACTCATAGTCGTTTTTTTCCGGTTAGGAAACTTGCAACGGTGAACCCAGTCACTTCAAGTTCTCATTTTCTATAGTTTAAGAAAGTATCCTTAGATCTTCCAAGATACTAAAGGATGTTGTTAACATCAATCCAATGACTATCACTTGGATTGGCCCGATTGTGACTCCATATGCTCAAAGCGTATGAGACACCAGGTCGCGTATATTTTTCAATGTATGAGTTCTCGGAGATTATTAAAAACTTTAAATCTATCCCATTAGATCTTTATTCCTAGAATAAAGGTTGTTTCTCCCAAGAATTCTACGGAGAATTTTCATGAAAGCCAAGCTTTTGCCGATTGTTTTATGGGAATTCATTTCCAAGAAATGATATATCATTATTAAAGACATTCATTATCAGTGCGCTCCACTAACCTCCTTATATACACAAGAATCATTTTCGTTTTGAATTAAATCATACACCATTATGATTACATCAAAACGATAATTCCGAGAACTCAATGCTTGCTTCAATCCATCCATGGATCGAATTAACTTGCAAACCTTGTTTGCTCGTTTTGGTACGACAAAACCGCCAGGATGTTGTAAACATCCTCCAAAAGGTTTCCGTAAAGGAAAGCAATTTTGACGTTCAGCTTTCATATTTCATAAATGAAACATACAGCATCGGCAAGCATTATCCAAATGGATTTACATGGCAACAAGTAAAAGGTTTCGTCGTAATCGACACAATGTTGATAACGATACCTTTTCGCTACAAGCCTAGCTTTGTACTTTGGTATGTGCCATTCCATGTATGTCTTCCTTGAAGACTTATATAGTACCAATAAGCACAATGCCTTGCAGTACTACAACTGGTATCCAAACTTAGTTGGTATACATGGAATCCATTTTGGATATCATGGCACTTTGCCATAATAGGGAGTCGATACCTTGTATCACTTCCTCATACGTAGTCAGTTCGTGTTCCTCAATAAGATTGACATCTTTATGAGGTGAGATCAGAAACCCATACCCTAGGTTGTTTTCTGACTCTCTCCGACTAGCGCGGTTCTTGTGTGTTCGAAGATTATTGGTGTAGTTCATCCTTGATGAACTATTTGTGTTCCATTAAGATTCGGTGCCTGGAACAGTATCACTCCGATTTTCATCGAGTTTTACTTTCCTCCCACTTACCACTGCATATAGGTATTCCTCTAAGAAAAAAAACCGCATGGCGAGCAACAATTACATTGTTCTCTTGTGAGTTGTATAAGTACTATACTTTGGTATCCCTAGGATAACCTACAATTTGACACTTATCCGATTTGGGTTCTAGTTTGGTATCATCCAAACATATGCCTAGCATACCCAAATCATTAGGAATGAGAAAACCCAGTTTCTTTCCTGTTCATATCTAATATGAAGTCTGTCAAACAGATTTTTATGGAACCTTATTCTAAATAAGTTTTTCACTGTTTAATGCTTATCCGTTGAAGGAAATGGTAGCTCAGAGCGACACATGATTAACATAATCATGTCCAACAAAATTCGGTTTCTCTGTTCGGATACACCGTCAAACTGACGTGTTCCGGGAGGAGTCCTCATTGAAAGAATACTATACTCTTTCAAGTATATGAGAAACTTATTGCTTAAGTATTTTCATCATGGTCTAACCGTGATGATTTTATACTTTAACCGATCTGTTTGTCTATTTCGTGTCGAAACTGTAAAAGTTTCCGATTTGTGTTTCAAAAGAAACACATAACCATAACGCGATGCCACATCCGTAAAGGTTACGAAATATTCATATCCACTTCTAGCCTAGCTAGCCATGGGCCCACTTGCTTCACTATGAACTAGGGCTAACAAATCGGTGGCATTTTCACTTTTACCAAGTAAATAGTGTTTTAGGCACTTTTCCCAATAAACTAGATTCGTAGACTTTATTTGATTGGAATCAAATCCGTCCTAGTATCCACTTCGAAAGTGTAGATATACGAGTTGTTTAATTGTGTCCCAGACAACAATGCCACATTTAGTCTCTTTTGATCAAATCAGTTTGAGCTATTTGTTTGTCATGTTATATGTTTGAGATTGATTTATATTCAAAATATAAATACTGTTATTCACATCTAATGTGCTTATCTCAATATCATCTTTATAAAATAAAACACTTTAGTGTTCTAGAATATAAAAGTATACCCGCAATGGGTTAAACCCTGATATAGAGATAATGTATTTAGTCAAACTAGTTACATTCTAACAGTTTCCTAATTCAAGTACACACCCAAATGGTAGTTCCTAAACTTAGGTATTTACGGTTAAAACAGCGACAGTTGTCCCGTTTTCAATTCACAGATGAATCTCAACTGAAGTCAGTATCCTTCTCTCAGCAGATTATGCACATCAGTACATATTTATGTACCACATCCAGTATCTAAAATCCAATTTTAATACTAGCAGTGAACATATTTATGACAAACATATTTAAAGTCAGAGCCTTGCCCGTTCTTCAATTCCTTCATGTCTGCCTTGTCCATACGGCAGTCACGCTTCCGTGTCCCCGTTTGCAACAATTTAGGCAGACATCTTGGGATTTGTCCTTTGTCTTCCCAGAAGATTATAATGATTTTGCCTTTGCCCTTTTTCCACATCCCAGAAGCCTTTGGCCAAGCCTTGGCCTTCCGGAATGTCGAAATAAGATGTGCCTTGCGCTTCTTGCCTTATTGCAAACTCTGGCTTTATCTCCTTGAGTATAGCCATTAACTCTTCAAGAGTTTTCTATTGCAATTTAGAGTACTTCTAAGATCTTAGGATAGATCTATGAAGATCATTCAATTTCATTATCATACTAAGGATCCAATCCTTAGTTCTGATTAAGAAATTAATGAGTCTATTTGGCAAGCATAATGGATTAAGTACTAAAGTTATCATCACATGATTATTCCAAATATCATGCTCTACTATTTGCTTAACTCCTGGCTTAGGCCTAATATGTATTTATCAAATAAAGTAACTTATTAGTTTCCAGGACCATCCTGAAATTATTCCCAACTTGAAAATTAAAGTCGTTTAAATACATTTTCACCCAGGATTATGTTTTAAACACCAATCTTTCAATTATCTTGATTCTAATACTCCAACTATTTAATCAACGATTTTATGTACTATTTATTATAATGATTACTATAGTCCAACTATATAATCAATTATAATTTAATAGATTAAATTCAATTATATTGATTACTATAATCCAATTATAAAATCAACTATTAATTGAAATAGTTTGAATACAGTCCAATTGTTTAATTAAAACAACATTAATTATTAGTCCAACTAATATATTAATTTATTGACGAAAAATTTGTAATGAGCGCGTATGGCAAGTAACTAAACGAATATTGCAAATTTAATACTTGCCTCCCACTATTTTTCGGCGAGCCTCTAACCTCTGTGGAGTACTCGGGAAACCTTGTTTCCTAGTGGGCTAGGATCCCGTTAAATAACACACAATCTTGACTTTGGCCAACAAATTGTATGATAATTAACTAGGTAGATCTCTAAGATCAATTGGATCCCATCTAATTCCTAGATCCAGTAGGTGGACATCCAAGTCCGAAACATATATCTTATATATGCCAATATATCCAATATATTGCCTAACCTTTTTCCTCTGAATCAACTAAGCCTTGGCTTTGGCACAACAAACTTAGTGATCCCAGTTAAGCGGAACCTATTGACCTTGGAAAGCTTCGTAATCAATGTCGATGGACAAGAAGTGATCTTGACTTTGGCCAACAAATCACAACTTGGACAAGACACCAATATGGAACAAAGCCTTCATGATTCAAACACATCCTCGACGGCAAAGGCCTTGACTTTGGCCAACAAACCAATGCCAGTCTTGGATCTTGAGTAAGAATCACTCAATGGAAGGAAAAACGCTTAATATTTTGTGAGGGTTTTTCGCGTGCAAATTGGCAACCAATTATTATTTTTGTTAAGGTCTCATCATCATACACCCTTAAGCATGCATTCTAAACACATAATAAGGCGTATATAAATAAATAATAATGATATGCGGATGGATACTTAACACATTGTTCCTAGAACAAATCTCTCCATTTCCTTTCTCCCGCTAGCACATGTATTACTTCTACCCGTTACATAACACTTCTAAAGAAACCTCATTTACATTGAGGGGAATAGGTGAGAAGAGAATTACATAGAGTCAAAGAGGTAATAGGCTGGACAAGCAGGTCCAATTAATAAATTCTAAATTTATTACAACAATTTCCAAAATTGCCCCACTCATCTAATATCCATCTGATATACATTATTCATGCATCGCAACCATGTATTCACACAAGCATGTTATCAATTAATCTAATCCAATTAATTAATCTGATAATTAATGACCATCCAATGTTCAAACAACGATTTGATTTTGCGCGAGTCAAACTCGTTTTGCGAATAAGTACTCAAAGTACGAATTCTCGAATTATATTAAACTACAAAATTAAATCCAATTCAATTTGCATTTAATACTAATTCGCTTATTTAATTCCAAATTAAATATTACACTTTATTAACAAACCTTTACGACTTAAATTCCAAATTTAATCGTTACGGGTCTCAAAGCCCGATTAACATCCAATGTTAATTTAATTAAAGTCCAATGTGCTTTCAATTAATTTCTTAAGGCATGGACTTTTGGTCAACTTGGGTCAAACCTAATAACCAAAGCCCAATCAAGGAATAACCCCATAAGCCTAGAAATCAATTTAGGCCCATTAGGCCCAATTAAAACATTAAAGGTCCATTAAGTCATAATTGGACTTTTATGGATGCGGTTTTGGGTCCAATTGGATCCAACCAATTTAGCCTAAACCTAACTTGGTACAACCAAGCCCAATAAGCCCAATTACAACTTTACAAGCCCAATTCCAAATTTGGCCCAACATAATTAAATTCCAAAATTCCAAATTCATAATTTAATTACTCAAAGTGTAAACCATAATTAATCAACCAAATCAATATTCCAAAACACCAATTAGCCTAATTAATTATGCTTATCAACATTAAAACATGTCCAACACATTTTAACAAAAATCAAACCCATATACCATGCTATATTGTCTCGGCAATTAGGGATTTATATATCCAATTTTAAATCCAATCCAATTGAATCCAATTCAACATTAAATCAACATTCCCAATTGATTTCAAGTCATCCAATGAATCAAAAATCAAAAATTCCAAGACATTAGGGCAAGCTTCATATTCGGCCAAGCCAATATTTTTGGGCAAAATTGTTCCAAACAATATTTCATGAAATTGATCCAATCAAACTTCAATTAACCATCATTTAAGCATAATTAATCAAACAATTTAACTAAACCATGCTCAAAATCAATTTACCCAATTTTAACCATAAATCAAGTTTCATGCTTTTAACTTGCTCTGATACCATTGTTGGAATTTCTACGGTCCCGAAGATCGATTAAAGCGATGAAACAACATGTGAATACAAGATGAAGTTGCAGAATACTTACATCGATCGGTTGAGCGATACGACGAACACAAAAACTTCAAGTTCTCCTCCAAGGTGCATTCGGCAATGAGCTGAATTATGGGCTCCAAATTTTCGACAATGGTGATCTCCATCAAGCTACAAGCTTTGTGTTGATTCCTTGATCACAAGTGGGTTTCCCTATCACCTTAGGATGACTCCATTGTGTGCTAGCACTCTTGATTTTGAAACAAAATCATCATGTTTGCTTCTCCTTGCTCTCGGCAATGAGCCAAAAACCAGAAGAAAAACAGCCCATTTGGGCGTGAGAGTGAGGAAGAAGAATTGAGAGAGAGTGTGTTATTTTGTTACTTCAAATTGGTAAATGATTTTCCAAAAATCATATACAAAAAATTGCAACCAAAAAGTCAAATGGAAATTATGCCAACCACTTCCATCAACTACCATCAATCAATCAAGTGACAAGTTATCACATCACTCAAAGTGACTAATGATTTGACGCTTGATGCGACTAGTGGTTTGACGCTTGATGTGACTTGCGAGCCGCACTTGAATTTGAAATGCGAGTGCGCTCGCAAACACTTCCGGGCTCGGGTTCGCTAATTCCAAATTAACGAATTTTCCGTTGCGACGTAATTAAATATTTATGCCTAGCAAAATCACTATTCACGTCGCTAACGAATTAATTCTAAATTAACTCGTTCGCCCGAATTAAAATCTAATTTCAATTCCGCGTCGAAATCCAATTTCGTATAATATATCGAATATATTATTTTATCGATTAACTCCAAATTAATCGTTTTCTCTCTTTAAATTAATATTTTATCCCAGATAAAATATCTCTGTAATCAATCCCAGCTTAATTTTCTCTCTCATCTAATTAATCCCAGATTAATTAAAGTGCGAGTCATACGTCATCGGTGAATCTTTGGGAAGCGACCCATGAGATCCCCGGATATGTTGGCAGTAAATCCAGTCGTCGGACTATCCAAACATGTACGTACCTAGTACTACGTTTATATCGATTTACAAGACAAGGTTGGCTTCTAGCAAAACGACATGCCTACCCAATTCTCCAGAAATATCCTTACAGGAATATGTGATCTATATCAGGCGTAGTATACGTAGTATTGCGTATTTCAATCCAGTATCGGATGTCACGTGCAAGGCCTGAGGCTGGAAATGTGTCTGCCCCGTACGAAGCACATATCGGATCTCTGGTAACTAGTCTCTATATCGGATATTCATGACCTAGTCATATTATCCCGATGACTGCAGAACATAAGAGAACCAATATCGTATCTTACGTGACCATCATCTCCACTATGACTGGAGTGATACTTCCACCTTGACATCACACCCAACATACTACGATTCTCAATATACCCAGCAAAGGCGTACATAGAACCTGTTAAAGCCCTGGACAACCAAAACCAAAGTATATTGATTGTCTCAATTATTAGCGGTGCAAGTCTCAGGTTAAGACCAAATACACCTACCCTGATTTCGGACTTCCATAGATACATAGTCATACTACCAATGGAATTCCGAGGGGGTCTATCCAGAGCGAAGCTGTATCCCGTACCATCGGTAAAACACAACCTCCTCTTACACTTGCATGAGTATCATATACCCAAATATATGAGAACTATGTCGTTGTGCCCTCACAACGCGCACAAGTGTAATACTAGTCTTTTACGTATTTATCGATGTCCAATCTCGATAATACTCTGACTAGGGATATTTAATGATTTATCTTTCATGGACTGATATTGTCTCATATCATTCTCAATCCAGGAACAAATCATAAGGACCTCCTATCATTTATACATCTTGGTGATCTAATCACAAATGATAAGAGAGCAATCTCCTTTGTCACATAGTTAATTTTTACAACAACACCATGATCTGTACAAATAGTGACGCTATGGGTCATAACTGTCCAAAACTATCATCCATTCGGAATCGACTATGAAATTTATGTCCGGGTTTCCATCCTATATACAAAGAAAATATAACAAAAATAAGACACACACACCCATATGCAGTGAAAAGAAAAAAAAAGACGAGCAAAAACATAAAACACACGCGCGCGCACTTGCAATGGGAAAATAAAATACGACTTCTAAGAAAAGTTACACCGAAGTGCACTCTCATCATATCTCGTAGGATCAAGACACTCAGAAGTAGATCAGAAGTCATTTTGCTTCCTCACCCAAACATTTTTAGGAATCTCTTTTACCTGAGTATTCTCAGTCAACAAAACAAGTTTCTCACCAAGAAATTGTGTTTGTTTAGTTAGTGCAGAAACTAGATTTGAAGTATCAAATCTAGGTGACACACTTTTAGGCCATTTCTTGTGTTTGTACAACAAGAAGCACTTTGGCCAAATAAGTCATGCCTTGCCACAATAATGGCATACATGCACCACATCTCTAGTTCGAGGTTGGGGACAAAGGATGAGGAACAACCCGAGGAATTACATGACTATAGTTAACATGTTTCTTACCTGAGTCACGGGGATGAGTTTGGTTCCTATGTCCATATTTAGTCTGAACTGTGACAAACACCGTTTTGGAAGTTGACGCCTTATCACAACTTGACTCAATAAAGCCTAAACCTTTCTTGTCATAATGAGACATACTAATCCACAACATGTGGTATAGTTTTTCAGTCCCATTAGAAAATATAGATAATTGTGTTCTAACATCTTCAAGTTCAGTTTCTAAAGAGTTGACTCTATCAACTAGACCTCTATTCCTCTCATCGAGGTCATCTATCATCAAAATGCTTTGCTCAAATTTAGCTTGATCTTCATTCTTTTCTATCTCTACTTCCTTCAGCCTCTTATTGACCTCTATGTTCGTCTTTTTGATAGCTAAACTCTCTTTAAACAGTTCAGCATAAGCTACCTGAAGATTATCCTCATCTACAGACTCTTCGTGAGAGAAATCAGATCTAGCATCTTCATCACTAACAATAGCCTCTCTTTCACCAGACACACTACAACAAAAACCATAAAATTACTCTTAGCTTTAGGAGACTCATCAGAAGTATAGCCACCTTCTGAACTACGCGAGAATGTCATGATTTTCTTACTTTTGGACTTAAGGTATGTGGGACACTCAGATCTAATATGCCCATACCATTCACACTCATGTCACTGGACACCACGAGGTTTGTTACCCTTATCATCTCTAGACTCTCTCCTACTATGCCTACTCTCTCTAGGCTTATCCTCTCTATCTCTATCACGACCATTCTTCTTCAGATTAAGAAATTTCTTAAACTTCTTTGCAAACATGGCCAAATAATTATCTGTGAGGGTATCATCATCATCACTTAATAGATCATGAGCAACTTCCTTCGCGATCTTCATCACTATAGTTTTAGGCTTTTGATACCCATGAAGTTTCTTCTCATATACCTGCAGTTTACCTACAAAGTCTTCTAGTTTAAGGTGATCACATTCATTGCTTTCCTCGATGGAGGTGATCTTAGGTAGAAACTTATCAGGTAGGGATCTAAGGATTTTACTAATTATCCTACTGGTAGGAATAGTCTCGCCTAGGTTGAAACTTGAGTTAACGATATCGTTAATCTCAGCATAAAACTCATCAAAGATCCCATCATCCTTTATTCCGGCGACCTCAAACCTAATAGCAAGATCTTGAAGTCTATTATTTTTGACAGACAATGTGCCCTCATGCACAGTCTGAAGGATGTCCCAAGCATCCTTGGCTATTTCACATATGAAAATTCTCTTAAATTCAGAAGAGCAAACAGCACCATGAATGGCATTAATTGTCTTGTTGTTCTTGTTGCTAGCATCAAATTCATCATTAGTCAAGGTCAGTTTATCTTTAGGGAAGAAACCCCATCAATCATTACCATGAGAGGTTTCCACCCGTACTTTACTATCATCCAGACTCTCTCATCTAAAGATTTCAGGAACGCTCTCTTGCGAACCTTCCAATGTAAATATTTTGTCTCATCAAAAAATGGGGGACAATTTAGGGGTTGACTTCATTCCATAGTTATAAGGGTCAGTAATAGAGTTCAGGCTCTGATACCAATTGAAAGTTCGTATTTATTTAAGGTTCTAACCCTATGCGGAATTTATCATAATATTTTAAGACAAGTCCTAAATATTATTTCTATGGAATAACTAAATTAACAAACACCCTTAAGTCTAACAATTATAATTTAACATAAATAAAAATAATACAGTAAATAAATCAATCACACAAAATCAACATAAGTTATTTTGGTGACGAAGTAGAAAACTCGTGCGAGTAAAAAATCACTTCGAATATCTTGACTATCGGCCCAAATCCAATATATAGAGAAAAACTTACAGTGATGGTAAAAAACCTATGGCGACAACCTCACCGACTCTAGTACCTCTAGACTGCAAGAACTCGAATAACTCCTCGAGCCTGTATCCCATGATTTTCTTCAGAACCTCTGAAGTTTCTGAGCGGATCAACTCTGCAACTCTGAACACCGGAACTCCGACTACCAATCTTCCTCCTTGAGAACTCTGAAGGTTTAGGAAGTTGGGTTTTGATGTGTTGATGGTTTAACAAAGATCAATCTCACCACAAATAAATAAGACAAGAAAAGGAAATAAGTCTTCAAGGTGAGAACAAGAAAATTGAAAACTAAGAATGTGTTTAGGCTCAAGATAATGTGTTTTCAACACTTGTGAGGTTGGTTTAATGTTTGTTTATATATGTAGGGCAAACGAAAGGATTTCCTAGTGTTATTTTGGCTTTAAAATGTGTCCAAAATATCCTACTTACGCACGGGTGTTCGAACTCACTTCAAACGCAACTCAAATGCAAAGTTTCTGCCTCGAAACGTTCAAACGCAACTCGAACGTAGGTCGTGGATGGGTTTTCAGATGCAATTTAAAATGCTTGTAACTTTCTCGTCCCTTAGCCAAATCATGCTTTCTTTATATTTACGCGATCGTATTCGAGTCTACTTTCTAATGCAACTGATCTCATGGAAATTGAAGCTCTTAATATTCTGGAATATTCAAAAGAGTGAACATCGTTCTGATATCTCCATATGATGTTGTCCAAATACTTGTCCAATTGCTCTGAGATCTTCAATGCTCATAACAACTCAACTGAACATATTTTATCACTACAAGAAAAAAGGCCTTTACTGACACTAAGGTTAGTGACACTAGGCTAAAAGTGTCAGAAACGACGTGTAAATGGGCATATTTCCGTGTTTTTCACTTAAATATCAATAATTACTGACACTATGGTATCAGCGATTTTAGTGTCAGTAATTACTATTACAATAGTATCAGTAAGAAATAAAAAAAAAAAAAAACGCGTAGTCGTCTGGAGTCGAACCAACACCTCGCGGAAGTGACGTTGTCGCATATATTACTGACACTAGAGTATCAGTAAATTTAGTGTCAGTAATTAATGATACCTTAGTATCAGTAAAAAAATTAAAAAAAAAAATTATTTCCTTAAGTCTGCTGGGACTCGAAATTGTAACCATTGATATAAATTTTTTTTTTATTGTAAGGCTTTACCACTGGGCCAAATCGTGACTTTTGTTCCTTAAACCGCGGTTTATAAAAATATATATGTATTTGTCGGGTCAAAACCTGAACCGTAGTTACCAATCAATCTTAGTAATTTAGGGTTCCTCTCATTCCCACCTTTTTTTCATCGCGCAGCCTTTGTTTCCCCCTTCTTTACTCTCAAATATGAATCTCTCATTTGTAATTTCTAAAATCTAAACAAAATCCAGTACATCCTATCAATTATCAACCTTCAATGGCTTCATTTATTAAAAGAATAGATTTCAAAATAAACCAAATACGAGTCAAACTCAAACCGTTCAAAAATGACTCCATTCATTTATATCCTTATTTACTAAATTTTTGGGTAAAAAATTACACTTAAAAGGAAATCCATTAAAAAAAAAAATTAGGGAAAAAACACGTGATTTGCACGTTGCATTAAGCAGCAATAAAGAAAACCCTAGAAGAGGAGTATAAATTATAAATCTGCCAGCAACTTGGCCTCTGGGGTTTGGTTTCAACCGACAGTTGGTAGATCCACTGTAAGCTAAAATTTGAAACAAACCCTAGAATCAATTTCATATTTCTGTATTTCCATTAACCTTTTTCTCTCATACTCTCTGATTTTCCAGGCAACCAATTAACCGAAAATGGTGACCAGCAAGAAAACAATAAAGACTTTTATTCACTTTCTCATTCATTTACCCACTTCAGCTAAAGCGTTCAAATTAAAATTTGTTGTTAATCTTTTTCATAGGTTTCTATTTTTATTTTTATTTTTTCATTATTGTAGAAGAAGACTCATGAGAGTATCAACAACAGGCTAGCGCTTGTGATGAAGAGCGGCAAATACACGCTTGGTTATAAAACTGTTCTTCGATCTATCAGGAGCTCAAAGGGTGAGTTTGTTTGTTTTTTTATCTCTACTTTTTTGTGTTCTTAGATTGAAATTTGTGTGTTTTGTTATCAAGTTTCGATTTTTGATTTAGGTTTTTTTTTTTTTGATTTCATTGACAGGGAAGTTAATTATTTTGTCTAATAATTGCCCACCTTTGAGAAAATCCGAGATTGAATACTACGCTATGCTTGCTAAAGTTGGTGTCCATCACTATAATGGAAGTATGTGCTTTTTGTGCTTACTTTTGTTTTTGTTGATCTTGATATTGTCTTTTGTTTTCCTGACGACTTGAATTTATTTGTTGCTTGAATTGGATGTGTAGTTTAAATTGTCATTGCATTTATTTGGAAAAATTGATATTCAAATATTGATATAGTAATAGCTCAAGATTGTTATAGATTTTAGTGAAATTTATGCAATTTTTTTGGGCCACTGTTATGCCGATAACATTTTGTTTGTTTTTGGTATTATGAAATGAGGATGGACATGTATATGAAAATTTAGAAACTATTATCCATTTGGGGATTTAAAATGAATTGTTTTACCATTTGCGCTCACCACAGATTGTATTTTCTTTGTTAGTTCTGTGGAGGGTGATACATTCATTGTTGGATGTATATGGAATTCTATATAGGCTTTGCAAGTTTCACAGTTTGTAAATGTCTAGAATTGGCATCACTCATCGGCAAGCTTAAAGATGTAATGGTATCTTCACCCATGCTAATGAATAATCTGCTTGCTGTGGCTTTTTTTACTAGTATTTTATCTCCTCTGCACTTTGGTCGAAAGCTTGTCTCTGTGGATCTTAGATCTCCCACTTGACAGAATTACTTAGGCAATTACAGAGGTGATTATTACTTCCTATTTTTTCACTTTAATTCATGACATATTGGGAAATCTTCTATTCTTGCAGAATACAAATGACAAGGACAACATAGCTATTGTTCGTTGAGTTAATGAAGTAGTATGGTATTTCTCTTTTCTGTAAATTAATACATTCTTGTTTCTACTTTTAGCTTAGAATTTTTTCCCCAGATTTTTTACTTCAGTGAAAGCAATATGAATCATATCTTTTATTTCAGTTTTATGCCCTGATGGGTTTAATTTGGTGGGTTAATTTGTTTTATTTGTGAGTTTTGCTAGTGGGTAAGATTGCTTTGAGACTTGAAAGTTAAAACAATCATGATGTAAAATATTCTATTAACAGTGTCTCGATGTTCTCTATGTCAGACATGAACTTGGAGATAGTTTTTTACCTGATGAAGTTTTGCCATGTTCTGATTGATACTTGTTGAAACCTTTGGGGGATATGGCACCTGTCATCTGATGTGCTTTGAGGTGCAGCATGAATGCTATGGAAGCAGTATTTGATATATTGAGATCTAACATGTTTATCTCATCTATTTTTATGGCAATTACCTGGAATGTTACATTCTAGTACATTTTGAGCTTTGAACTTTTAGTTTCCAGGAATTCCATAATGAACAACTATCTTGTCATCTTGATTTGCTTCCTGCATTTGGAAACAGTATTAGATCATGTCATCTGATAAACTTCATCTGGTTCATGAGATCCTTTTATTTCAGTTTTATGTCCGTCTATATATATGTGTGTGTGTGTGTGTGTGTGTGGTGTGTGTGTGGTGTGTGTGTGTGTGTGTTATTGATTTGTTTGTTTTGGTGATTATGTAGCGGTATGAAAGATACAACTTGTTATTATGGATGCCATTTGGTTTTTATATGCATGCTCTTAGGTTGTTGGTATGGTTATTGTCAATAAGTGCTTTATGTGACAAAAATTAGATTAGGGTTATATTTTGTATTTTTATTTGGATGTATTTAATGTTTTTATTTATGAAGATATCGATTTTTTTTGGAAGTCCATCTAATTCTTAACATTTGGTTTATAATTTCAGATTTTGTGCCAGATATCATATTGTTGGGGGATTGTTGCAGGCTTCTCAACAAGTATCATGAATTTTGGTGGGGGCATGACATTTTGATGGGACTTTAAGAGTAGTTTTTGAAATATATATATGTTAATTTAAAGATTGTCTATGGAGTTTTTGTATTCATCATGTGATACTGTTGAATTGATTAATACGATTAATCTATTATATTGCGAATTTTATATAAATGTAATTTTTTAGTTTTTTATTTCATTGAGTTGGTATATATATATATATATATATATTTTATGATTAATTTAATTACAAAAAATAAGAAATATAATTGTGAAATAATACGATTTTTAAATTTTAAAAGATATTGACGGATATTGATACTATAGTAACAATAATTACTGACACTAAAAATCAAATATATGCGATATACTGATACTGCAGTAACAAAATTTACTGACACTATAGTATCACTAAATACTGATGATATAGTGTCAATAATTTACTGACACTAAAATAGTGTGAGAGATTACTGATACCATAGTGTCAATAATTTTCTGATACTACAGTATTAACGTTTACTGACACTAAGAATCACTGACACTAGAAACTAGTGTCAGTGATTTCTGGCTGCGGCAACACTGACACATTTATATAGTGTCAGTAAAACCCTTTACTGACACTAATTTAGTATCAGTAAAAGCCTTTTTTCTTGTAGTGTATAACGGAAATTGCCAATAAAAATGGAACTAACAAGTGTCAATAACTTTATCCTTTGAATAATTCATCTTGATAAATTAATGGAAGGTAGAAGAAATGTTTACTAAATATATAAAAAGGTGTTCACGGTTGATTTTCTTTCAGGGGAAAAAGAGTAATTATCCTGAAATAATTAACTATCACATAATTTTATTTTGGTGGGACAATCACAATCACAACACATATGTATCGAGGTTTGAACAAGTCATCCAAAAACCTCATGGAGTATTTTCATTTGAATGGTCTTTCAAGTCATTCAAATGAGAATCATCAGGGCTACTCATTCGAACGAAAGTGTTATTCCAAAAATCATTTATTTTTTACAATTTTGAAACGAAAAATTACATCTTTTGAGTCATAAAAGATGTCTCTTGTAACTCTTCAATTCTACTTATACCTATGTGGCAAAGCAATGAAATAACAGTTATAAGGAATTTTCTCTTCTTCCTTCTTTAGCATGATACCATTTATAAATAACCATTTATAAATAACAGAGTGTTTTTTATTATTGTGATTCAATGATAAATCAAGAACAATAATTCTATTAGATCATGAGAGAAAGTTTCCATACTACTCCGTGTGATTTTATGATTATTAACCAGAGAGTATAAATATTTCTTGACAAAAGCTGTTGAGTGCTTTGGAGAATTTATCCACTGTTGTCTAATTTTGAATTTTTGCTACAATAAAAAAGTCAATAAATTTTAATAATCTACTATGGACAAATTATAGGGTAAGAAAATCAATATACATGGAAACTTAAATTTTAGTTCTCATCATGAGAAAGTTTCAACCAATTATTTTTCAAGTGCAATGATGAGAAGACCATCCAACTCATTCAAAATATTTTGTTCACATAACTTTCTCAAAAAAAATCAACATCAATTGTCCTCTCAGCACCACCAAAAGAGCCGTGCCCAAATAACATGTTGTTTTCTGATACTCAAGAAAGTTGGACTTCTTGTGAATTTACACTACCAAATATGGAAATAATAGTTGAATCTTATGAATTTGAATTTGGTGTTGAGTTGAGTTATATTAAGTTTTTTCTAAAAAACTTTTATCGTATATGTTTTAATAATAATTCACAAATAAAATTCAATTATATTTAATAACTAACAATCATAGTTTATATATATAAAAAAATTCAATAACTCAATTTTATACCGAATCCAACTCATTTCTCAAAATAGTTTGTCGTTGAAGGAATGCATATATTCTTTGACACGCAGTCTTTAGGAAGATAAGGGAACGTCTCAATTTCATTAAAGGAAGTTGATAATTTTTGTCTTAAGATGACCCAACTTTTCTTGTAGATGAAACTCTAGAAGCAACCACTTGTATTCACTTTGATTTATTCAATAAAACCAAACTAACATAGAATTTTATAAAAGAGTACAAAACAAAAATTTTGAAAAGAAAATTTCTTTTATAAAAAAAAAGATGGATTTAGGCTATAAAGCTAGCATCTTCCGCAAGTAAGCGAGATGGATTATTATGATATCCGAATTTATTATTTATATGTCTTATTCAATATAGAAAAAAATAAATTAAAACATGTAAAAATAACAAATTATATATAAATATATATATTTTAATCTTCGATACAGTCATTTTTGTTTTACCAAACACAGACTTAATTGGTTGATCGCTTACAATAGAAATAAGAAATTCATGGTTAAAGTCTAAATATATATTTTTAATTTGAGGGTGGCGAGGCGTGGGAAAAAAAAAAATTCATTTAATGTCACGAGATGAAAATAGACATATCTTGACAGATAATTCGTGACAGTTTCTTAGAAAAAATCATTTTATCACATATTCTGTTTATATTCTGATAGACTGATGACAAAATATTTTCTGTCAGGAAGGTCTTTGACAAACTTATGATAGAGATTTTATCTATCATAAAATTTATGATGGATTTATGATAGAGGTTTTTTCTATCACAAAATTTATGACGAAATTATAATAGAAATTTTGTCTATCACGGAGTTTTGTGACAGACTTATGACAATGATTTTGTCTGTGATAAACACTAAAAAATACACATTTATTAAAATAAAAATTATTCATTTTACACTTGTAGTTTCATTAATTCCCTTAATTTATCACATTTGTGAAATAATAATTAAATTTATGTTTTATATATTTTTATTTATTGTGTAGGTAAAATACTGTTTTGGAAGCTAAACAGGAAAAATAGATATGAAATATGAACTCCAGGACCCAGAAATCCGAAAAATGTGTGACAGCTAGATTCAAATCGGACTTGTAAAACATTCACAGTATTTAGATTGGCAACAAAATGAGATTATGATTGTAACGTCCGGTAATCGCGACTATTGTTATATTGTGGGACGAGTGTTATATAATATAAATTATGTTTGGACACATATACACTCATGAAATGACTTTGGGGACAATCGATAAATTCTTCGAAATTCCGATACGCAATGGTACGATGTTCCATTACGGACAGCCCATGGTATTTGGGCCATAACATTTTCATACGAACTTTGATTTTTATAAATTTTATATCGTCAGAAATTTAATATCGAGGGCTACAACTTTCGTGTTGAATATTTTTCCAAATTCGAACAAGATATTGGTCGAAAATGCAACTCAAACTTTTGGATGAATAGTGCTCGTACCATCTAGAGAATTCTCAAAATATCTCGAAAATTCTAATTTTTTTCATTTAAAAAGTTTATAAATTAGTCAAATAGTCCCTATTATATATAGGAGATACTATTCATTAATCCCCAAAATTTGGAGGAGAATATAAAAACGTAAGGAAGAATAAGAAGAAAGAAAGAAGAAAGAAGAAGGAAAGAAGAGGAAACTGTTGTGATTTATGTCCTAAAGCTTCATGTATTGTAAAACGGAATTGATTATTGTAATAATAATAATAAATGCATTATTAATTTTATCAAAGTTGTTTGATTTATATCGCATATTGTCCAATTGTTTTGTTTATCTTGATTACTATTGTACCTTCAGACTTAGTGTATGTTTGATGCACAAGAGGATTTAAGTCTGAAATTAGTAATCTAAATAGTCCATAGAGAGCAAACAAAATGGGTACTTTGTTTGTGGTTTATCTATAGCTGCAATCCATTCTATACTTAAATGACGACTTTGATATGGGATCGTTCATGTAGTGACATGGGAAATATGAATTTTTTTTAATAGCCGTTAACCGAAGAAATTCATGTTATCTAATAGATGGTCATATATGGATTTGATCTTAATCCTGAGTGTACTACGAACTCCTGTATGACAGGCTATGTCCTTTGATTTACTATGGTGAGGTTGGTGTTGCATTCCCGGCCAATAACTACGTATTTTGGGGATATGGTTTGGTGTGTAGCTGTGAACGTTTTACATAGATATGGAATTCACTCCTTATTAAGAGAAGCAGATGAATATCTCTTTTAAGAGTTAATTCGAGACTTGAACAATTTGAGCGCTCAACTTTACTATTACGAATAGAAAGTTTTAAATTCATAATTGTTATGAATTAATTGTTCATTATAGAATCAATGGTGCTTAAGAGACAAAATATTTAGAGGGGTTTTAACGGACTTTTGATCCGGCTCTATTTATGAGATATTCGTGAAGGGCTATATCCATATGTAATGACTATATCGATGGACATCGAAGTTGTTCGGTTTATTTAATCCATCTACGGTAACGGGAGTTCAACTTCGAGTTTTTAGTGGAATAACGCGGAGTTAATAATTCGTAATATTTGATTAAAGAGTTTAATTAATAATTTGGAATTATTGGAGCTCGGAACCGTAGGTCCATTTGGTCACTGTGCTAGCTCGATTAACTGTAACAAACCTAATATAATTAGATTGTCTAATTATATGCTTACTTTATATTTATATATTATTAATGAGATTAATAATATTTATTGTCACAAATGAAAACTATGTTAAATTGGTTTAACTTAATGTTTTCTAGAATTCTTTGATTATGAGATAATCAAGTCTTGATTATGAGATAATCAAGTTGGTAATAATTATGAGATAATTACTACAACATAATGGAAGGTAAATAAATCATTATTAAGATATTGATTTTTATTTACCATTGGAGATAAAGCCATATGGCTTACCATGTCATCCAAGCAATTATGTCTATTAGGTGACATGTATACACCTAATGTATTTGTCATTAGCTAATGCATTTTATGATTTGGTATGGCCTCCACATTTATGTGTTTTCCATTGAAAGAAAGCATTAGATACTTAATGACAAAGTCCTTGTCTTTAGCTTAACATTTCTTATGCTTTGGTATGGCATTCACATTTTTGTGTTGGCCATTGCAAGAAAGCATTAGATGCTTAATGACAAGGTTAGTTGGCTTGTGTAAGAGAATATAATCCCAACCATTTCTCTCATTTCCTAAGGTTAACACTTTGCATTGATTCACACAAGTGTTGTGAGAAAGAATTAGAGAGAAAATAGAGAGAGTTCAAGCATTCACAAGTGTTATGAGAGTGTTTGATATTCCAAAGAGTCAAACACCATTGTGACATTCTAAATCTCTAAATAGTTTAGAGGTTTGATCTTTGTGAGTGAAGCCCAAACTTCGGTTTGTTGGTTTTGAGTCATAGTTCGAAAGATCGAGTGGTTGATCCAAGTGTTGGACATCAAAGGATTGATCTTGGCTACTACAACAAAGGAGAAGGCAGAGAAAATTTTAAAGATCCATATCGGACTTGGTGATACCACAAGCAACTTCTACCACGCTAAGGAAAGTCGTTCCCTACAATTGGCATCGAGAGCTTAAGGTTTAAAAGTTTTCTTAACCCTTCTCATTTTAGTTTTAATAATTTATATGAGATATAGATTTTTAAAAATGCATGTTGTGATGAGTAGGAACAATTAGATTCATGAGATGAATGGTTTTAATGTTCATGTGATGAATGTTTACTTTTGATTCATGTGATGAATGTGTTGCGTTGATCGTTATTTTTTCCGGCTCTTGTTTTTAGTATTGGAAATATAATACCATAACTGTTGTAAGTTTAGACCATAAGGTCATTTTCTTTCCAGTGTTGTAAGTTCATTTCCTTTGTAATAAGTCCTTCATTTCCAAATATCCAGCCTCTGGAAACTGGGTTGCGTCGCGACGCAACTCTTTTGCGTGTCGCGACGCGCCCAGCTTACGGGACTAGAGGCTTTTGCCTCGTTTGCGTTGCGATGCAGGTCCCCTTGCGTCGCGATGCGAGAACGAGCTGAAGCAATTCCAGTTTCTGGAATTGTGGACGTCGCGACGCCCACATGTGCGCGTTGCGACGCCCAGACCTGGGAAATATCTATGTTTTAAATTGTTTATTAACATGTCATATAGCCTAGGGTGCCTACTCTTGCATTTTAACATGTCATAACATGTAGATATGCATGATATTCTAGTTATAAAATATGATTTTATGTAATTTAAAAGTTAAATAAGAATATGAGATGCATGTGATCGGCGTAATCACACGCGTATAACGCAAGCGCACGTATCGTTCAAGTAGTATAAAAAGTATCGATCTCACGAGGACTTAAAACCTTTTGTTATCTATTTATGAAGTTAAATGTTTACAAGTATCTAATGGATTGATTGTTTGATGGGTGTTGACTTTAAAATTAAAACAAGTAAATAAAATTGCTTGAAAGTAGATTGAAGAAAATTCAAATTATAAAACTATCAATGGTTGTGAATCCTTCCAATATCTTTTTAAAAGATGAAGTTGTTATTTTACGTTTGTGTAATATATTGGTTTATTAATCTGGAACACAAAATTATGTAAAAGCCTATTCTGATGGTCAAATACAAATACCCAGTATAACCCAATTAATCATATTCATATGTTAACCAAGTTATCTGAATTCATTAAGATTAAGTTCCAATTATGGCTACCCCCGCCCGACATGTATATTCCTATTCTGTAAGGAAATTATTAAAGGGTTATCTATCCTCAAGGAAGATCGTGGGCTATTGAGCCTAAGGTCTTTAACCTAAAATCTATTTTCCAAGTTCATTTTAAGTTTACCAGTTCAATTTTATTAATGGTCAGTTAATAAAAAGCATTAGGATTAAGGCTCAATAAATAAACATTTATATTACCCAAACTGTAATATATCCCCTTATAAACCGGTGATATTGGATTTCATCACAACCCCAGATAACTGGCTTAGTTACGACACATATTTACGGGTGGTAAGAACTTAAATAAAAGAAAAGACATAAAGTAAATGCTGGAAAGTAAATTACTGGAAAGTAAATAAAGTAAAAGTACAATAAAGAAAATGCTGAGGTAAGAGGATCCACTTTTATTACTACTATTTTAGATATCTCCCTAAATATAATATATTAACTTTGCGTGATAATTACCAACCAGCCATATATGAGGTATCCTGATTAAGTCAAATTAATAATTAATTACCAACCGACCAACTAGGCGGTATCCATGCTTAGTCAGATTAAAACCAATTTATAATTAATTACCAACCGACCAATATGGCGGTAAGGGTGGCAGTTTAGCCCGCGGCCCGGCCCGGGGTGGAAAAAGCCCAAGCCGGGCCTTAAAATGAAAGCCGGCACGGGCCCGGGCCCGGGCCGGGCTTTCCTATTTTGGCCTGGGCCTGGCCCGGCCAGGGCCAAAATTAAAACAAAAAACATATATATATATATATATATATATATATATTTAATATGTTTGTATCATTTTAAACATTTAAATTGTTAATTTATCAATGAAACTTGTGATTTATTTATAAATTATCTTTGTATATAGTGTAAATATATTTTATATTTATATATTTTTAATTTTAAATTTTTTTTTAATAATCGGGCCCAAAAAAAGCCCGGGCCCGAGCTTTTTTTTTTGTTGGCCGGGCTTGCAAAAGCCCGGCCCGGCCCATTGCCACCCTTATATGGCGGTATCCTCGTTAAGTCAGATTTTAAATAGTTATTATATTATAATTAGGGGAAATTAATCTAAATAACAATAATAAAAGCTTTACCTTTTACCCCAGCAAGGGGGAGTTACCTCTTCATTGCTTGAAAAGTAAAAACTGAAAAAGTAAAGAAAAGAAAGTACTGTGCGTAAAAGTAAATTGCGGAAAGTAAAAACTGAAAAAGTAAAGAAAAGAAAGTGCGAAAGCGGAAATTAATTACTCAAAAGCTGTAAATAAACAAACAAGATACAATCTTCTTAGTTATTCTTAGGAATTACAAAAATAAAGTATGAATTTACAAATGAAATGTCTTCGTATTTATAGGCAAAATTTTACCTCCATCAAATCATCCACCAAATCCATTATTAATTGCTACATTAATTGCTCCACCAAATCCATTATTAATTGCTCCACTAATTGCTCCACCAAATCTATTATTAATTGCTATCATGTTTGGTGGGAGTTTTACTATTTTTATTATTTTATTATTTATTTTTTGCTTTGAAAATGACTTTAATAATATGCATAACACACTTCTGGATGTTTCATCAATTTCGGTCATGAAATCTTCAGAATTCGAAATTATTTTGTTCTTCAAAAGTTTTAGATCTTTGAGTTTTCTTTAATTTGGATCCTGAATCAGCGCAATCCGATATCGAAATAAAAGGTTATACCCAAAATACGACAGTTGCGCAAAACTGGAATTTCCCAAATTGCACTTCGTTAGAACGCCCTTTCAAGTTTCCAATCTCCAAAATTAATATGTCAAGTCCAATATTTTGCCCTTATTTGACCCATATTTCATCCTAAATGATTTCATTGAGTCTCAGTATTATTTTATCTGCAAAATAAACTAAAACACATCAAAATGTTCATGAAACCCGAGAAACTAAATAAAATATTAAGTAAAAGGGGCGGTAAATGTTGAAATATTTTCCGCTCATCACACCCTCAAACCTAACATTTTGTTAGTCCTCAAGTAAAACAACAAAATAAAATACAATAAACAATTAAAATTAAACTAAGGCACTTTCGTAGGGATCACGGTTGCATTTAGCGTATGCAACAAGCCTTTAAACTCCTAGGTGTCCCTAGTGGACGGGTTGTAGTCTCGTGAGGGCTTACAGCAACGATACCCATAAACGTTTTACAAAAGTAAAAAGTTAATAAAACTAATGCACACAAAAGCAAAAAGACAAGAGAAAATAGAATAAAGAAGATAGTGACTAAACATGTGAAACTTCTTATCCAACTTAATAGTTATTTTATTTCTTTCTAAATTACCGAATAAGTGAATTCACCGATTATTTTTTTTACCATTCTTCATATACATAGCCAACAAAATATTAATCAACTCATTTTTTGCCCACAATAGTCACAAGTGCAGTTGAGAAGAAAGTAATATTTTTGTTCTAAAGTTTTATCAGAATTCACACTTTTTTTTAGCAATGGAATATTTTTCTGATTTTTTTTTATTTATATACAATATCTTCCATCTATGTAGCGAGATTTGGGCCAGTGACTCCCAAACCAGTTGGTTTTAGGGAACTAGGTGTTAAGATACACCTACAGACTTAATTACTCAGACTTCAGATATATATATATATATATATATATATATATATATATTTGTTTTGCAACATCTTTGATCCATGTAGCAAGCTTTGGGCAGTGACTCCCCAACCAGTTGGTTTTAGGGCACTAGGTGTTAAAACACCATTACATACTTTACACCATCGCTTTTTATAGATGCTTCCTCCAATTAAACTAGAACACTGAATATTACAAACTTTTTAATTACAGCTCATGTCTGTATGTTACCATGTATGCTGATAATACCTGTCAACTGAGCATATGAAGATTCATTTTAGTCAGTATTATGGAGAATTCACAAATTAAATAATTTAAAAGGAAATAAATAAAAATTAACTTGTTCCGAAATAGGTTTAGATACGTCACAGGAATGAAAATTCCTTACACAGCTATCTCACACCAATTTCACCTGATTAATCAAATAAAAACACAAAAATACAAAATTTTTTTTTTGATTTTTGTAAAATTTTTTAATTTTTTTGGCTTTTTCGAAAAATTTTGACTAAAAATAAAACAATAAAAACAAGATACAATTTAACTATTCTCCTCCCCCAAACCTAAATGAGACATTGTCCCCAATGTCTTAAACAGTAGAAGAAGAGTTTAGAAAACCGTATCTGGTTAGCTGAAATTCTATAGCTAAATGAAAAGTTAAAGGTTAAGATCCAGATTTATCCGACTCCTCTTACCACGATCATTATCGGACCAGTTTATCTTGGAAAGAATGGGGTCAATTTGAGGTTCAAAGGCTAAGATTATGTCAATTAAATATGGGACAGTTCTGGCAGTAAAGAGGAGTTCTTTTCCAGGCTTTGACATGAACCCCTTTCTCCGGGCATCATCAAGAAACACACAAAGAAAATCATAAAATCCATCAACATTGTACAGTCCAAGCGGTTTCTGGTGTATGTTCAAGTTTGCCCAAGATAATACTATAGAAATTTCCTCCATCGTGCCCAAGCCTCCTGGCAAAGCAATAAAAGAATCAGCACGATTAATCATCTCTACCAGTCGTTCAGACATACCTGGAACGATTAGTTCCTCGCCGTTTGATGATCCAATAAGATTCACCTCCGCTAAGGGTTTTGGGATGATTCCCAAGACTTGACTGCCTCCATCCTGTACAGTCTTTGAAACGATCCCCATTAGTCCAAGATTGCCACTACCATATACTAAGTGCATATTCCTTGCAGTAATGACTAGACCCAATTCATGTGACGCTGTTACATATTTTGGTTTAACACCAACAATGGTTCCGCAAAACACACAGATGTTTTCAACCCGTCTTCTTGAAGTAGCTTCCATTTTTATCTGGATGCCTTCAAAGGTGCAATGATGTTGAATTTATAGAACCTGAAAATGGTGAGTAATAATAGCACAAGTATGTTCCAAAGGACGATTAGTAGCAAAATAGTAAATCATGAAAAGTCAAAAAGTAGTCGGGATCCTGTCGGAGAAAATAAGAAAAACAATCACAATTATTAGGAAAAGACAAAAAGATATAATATTTACAATAATGTAACGGCTTGAATGACGTCTATGCATCAGGGACAAGCTTCCCATCCAATTTTCTTATAAATTGGCAAACATGGTCTTTTAGAGTCAGATTCCCGAGACTTAACTGTTGTCTTTCTTTACAGAATTATGCATATAACATGCGAATTTCGTGATACACATATCCACTAGGATGCGTCTCAAGAGTTTTAGATATGTCATCCAAAGAATCCTTACTCAAGCCATCCCTAATGAAATTAATCTTATCTTCGCGGTCATCAAACACCATTCCTAAAGATCGATAACGAGTAGCACAAAACATACAAGCACATTTATAACAAACACACATTATTTTGGCTCTTCTCTTTTTAGCATATGTGCTTCTTCCTAAACCAGACAGATGTGAAATAAAAGAGTCAGATGACTCACCTGCCAATCAGACCCGCGCTTCAAAAATCCAACGAATGTCAGTAGGCATACCTTTGATCATCAGTAGTCTCATCCGTTCCAAGTGAGCTTTGTAAACTTTCATCAGAGAATTTTGAGGGAGAGAAGGAAATTGCTTGTGAAGATTTACGAGAGCATCTTCCATCTTGAAATGACTTAACCTGCAAAAACTAAACAAACAAAAATTAAAAGACACCAAATCATAATATATACACAAATTGCATGGGTTGTCTCATAGCTAGCGCCAAGTTTAATGTCGTCAGCTAGACATGATTTCCTGAACGTTAGGGTGGATCTGAAAGTGTGACACTTTCTTTTTGTCGCTCAAATGATTCTCCCCAGTAGTGCTTGACACGCTGGCTGTTAACCTTAAATGTGTTGTTGGACTTGGGGTTGTACAATTAAACAGCTTCATATGGTAAAACCTGAGTAATCTCAAATGGGCCTGACCACCTTGATTTCACCTTTCCAGGGAAAAGTTTCAACCTTGAATCATATAACAACACATGCTGCCCTGGTTTCAATTATTTGCACACTGTTTTTCGGTCATGCCATTTCTTGGTCTTCTCTTTGTATAATCTGGCATTTTCATAAGCCTGTAGGTGAAATTCCTCCAACTCATTGAGTTGGTGAAGTTTTTCTCTTCTGTAGCTTGTGGATCAAGATTCAACTTCTTCAGTGCCCAGAACGCCTTGTGTTCAACCTCAACTGGCAGATGGCATGCTTTCCCGAACACCATTTGATATGGGGACATACCAATGGGTGTCTTGTAAGCTGCCCGGCAGGCCCATAATACGTCATCCAGTTTTTCAGACCAGTCCTTCCTTGTTGATCCAACAGTTCTCTCGAATATTCTTTTGATCTCCCTGTTTGAAACTTCAACTTGCCCGTTTGACTGTGGATGGTAAGCCGTGGCAACTTTATGAGTAACTCCGTATTTGGATAAGAGTGCATCGAAGTATCTGTTGCAGAAATGTGTGCCACCATCGCTGAAATTCACCTGATGTGTTCCGAAGCGAGTGAAAATATTCTTTTTAAGGAACTTGATCACCACCTTTGAATCATTGGATGGCAGTGCAATTGCTTCAACCCATTTGGAGATGTAATCTATGGCAACCAGTATGTACATGTTTCCAAATGATGGAACAAAAGGTCCCATAAAATCAATACCCCACACATTGAATATCTCCACTTTAGAATATTTTGCAGAGGTCCTTCATTTCTCCTGGAAATATTTCCCGTTCTCTGGCACCTGTCACATTGAAGAGCTAATAGATAAGCATCTTTAAAAAGAGTGGGCCATAACAAACCTGATTATAGGACTTTGGCTGCAGTTTTGTTTCTACTAAAGTGTCTGCCATATGATGATGAATGACAGTGTTGCAAGACACTGTTGACCTCCTCATGTGGAATGCACCGTCTCAATAATTGATCAGCATAGTGTTTGAACAGGTACGGCTCATCCCAGACATAGTGCTTGACTCTTTGAAGAACTTTTTTCGTTGCTGAGTTGTCCATTCCAACAGCCATTTTCCCGACACTATGTAGTTTACATAATTAGCATATCAAGAGACATCATGCTGTTTCATGCCAAATAACTGTTCATCTGGAAAAATTTCTTTGATTATCAATTCTTTGCCAGCTGTTTCTCCATTCTCGAGCCTCGATAAATGATCTGCCACTTGGATTTCTATCCTTTTCTATCTCTGATCTCCACATCGAATTCTTGCAGAAGAAGTATCCAATGGATCAATATGGACTTGGCATCTTTCTTGGCGATCAGATACTTGATTGCTGAATGATCTGTGTAGACCACCACATTGGGACCTAGCAGATAAGATCAGAATTTGTCAAAAGCGAACAAAACTGCAAACAACTCATTTTCAGTGGTTGTGTAGTTGAGTTGAGCTTCATTCAGAGTTCTTCTAGAGTAGTAAATGGCATGGAAAATATTTTCTTTGCGTTGTCCCAAAACTGCACCTACAGTAAAATCACTTGCATCGCACATCACTTCAAATGGAAGGGTCCAGTCCGGTGCTACTATGATGGAGGCAGAGACCAGCTTCTACTTTAGGATCTCAAAGGCTTCCTGTCATTCTTTGGTGAAATTGAAAGGCACATCTTTCTCCAAAAGATTACAAAGAGGTTTTACAATTTTTGATAAGTCTTTGATAAATCTCCTGTAAAAGTCAGCATGTCTGAGAAAACTCCGAATCCCTTTGACAGATATGGGTGGAGATAGTTTTTCAATTGTCTCGATTTTTGCTTTGTCTACCTCAATTCCCTTTTGTGAGATCTGATGTCCTAGAACGATGCCTTCTTGTACTATGAAATGGAATTTTTCCCAGTTGAGTATCAGGTTGGTATCTTCGCATCTTTGTATCACTTGTTCCAATTTTTTCAAGCAGTGGTCGAAAGAATCTCCAAACACAGAGAAGTCATCCATAAAAACCTTCATACTATGTTCCAGCATGTTCGAGAAGATGGCCATCATGCAATGTTGGAATGTGGCAGGAGCATTACATAGTCCAAATGGTATTCTACGGAAAGAAAAAGTACCATACGGACATGTAAAGGTAGTTTTCTACTGATCTTCTGGAGCGATGGTAATCTGATTGTACCCCGAATATCCATCCAAAAAGCATAGTACTCATGTCCCACCAGTCTATCTAGCATCTGATCAATGAATGGCAGCGGGAAATGGTATTTCCTCGTTGCTTTGTTCATTTTTCGGTAGTCCATGCATACTCTCCATCCAGTCACCGTCCTTGTTGGAATCAACTCATTCTTTTCATTTGTGACTACAGTAATTCCTCATTTCTTCGGTACATACTGCATATGACTCACCCAACCGCTGTCTAAGATGGGGTAGATGATGCCAGCATCCAACCATTTGATGATTTCTTTCTTCACGACCTCCTTCATGATTGGATTAAGTCTCCGTTGATGCTCCATTGTGGGTTTGTACTCATCGTTCATCAGAATCTTGTGCATGCAAAATGATGGACTAATGCCTTGAATGTCTGCTATAGTCCAACAAATGGCTCTCTTGTGTTCTCGTAACACTTTCAACAACTTTTCTTCCTGCTCCAATATTAGCGAAGAATAAATAATAACAGGTAATTCAGAAGAGTTTCCAAGAAATGCATACCTGAGATGACTCGGCAATAGCTTCAGCTCCAGCTGCGGTGGTTCTTCAATTGAGGGCTTGATTCGATATTTCTTCGGAAGTTCCAGACTTTCCACTGGTGGTGTCGATTTGAATCAGAATGGCTTGTCAAGATAGTTGATACATTCCAGAATTTCAGCATCTAGCTCGTTGTCAGTCATGTTGGTGATGCAAGCTTCAAGTTTATCCGTGGGAATTATATCAGTATCCTGAATGATACTATCAACAACATCAATTCTGAAACATTCTTCCTCTTTTTCATCACTCGGGAATTTCATGGCTTTGAAAACATTAAAGGTAACTTCTTGGTCCTGCATTTTCATAGTTAGTTCTCATTTTTGCACCTCAATCACAGTTCGACATGTAGCCAAGAATGGTCTCCCAAGGATGATAGGGACATCTTTGTCTTCTTCCATGTCAAGGATAATGAAATCTGCTGGGAGAATGAGTTTGTCGACTATAACCAGCACATCTTCAACAACACCTCTCGGAAATACGAGTATTTGATCAGCAAGTTGCAAAGAGACTGAGGTAGGCATTGCTTCTCCAATTTGCAGTTTCCTGTAAATAGAAAAATGTATTAAATTAACACTTGCACCTAAATCACATAAAGCCTTACCGATATAATATTCTCCAATGGTGCACGGGATAGTGAAACTGCCAGGATCTTTCAACTTCAGGGGAAGTTTCCTCTGAATGATTGCATTGCATTCTTCTGTCAATACTACTGTCTCATAATCTCACAATCTCTAATTTCGTGAAAGAATATCTTTCATGAATTTGACATAGCTGGGCATTTCTTCCAATGCTTCTGCGAATGGAATGTTAATGTGAAACTTTTTGAACACCTCCAAGAATCGAGCAAACTGCTTGTCTAGTTTGTTTTTCTGGAGACGCTGTAGAAAATGTGGAGGTGTAGTGAATTTTTCTTGATCTTTTTCTTTTGCTTCTTTTTCCTCTATCTGTGGAACTGCATCTTTAGGAACCTCTTCAATTGTTGCCTTGATTCCAACATCTTTGTTGATTTCAGTACCGCTTTTCAAAGTAATGGCTTGGCATTGCTCCTTCTCTCGGTTCATTGAATTTGGTTGTGTGTTGCTAGGAAGGTTCCCTGGCGGTCTGTAACTCTGGGCATTGGCCAGTTGTCCAATTTTATTTTCAAGTGCTTTGATGGAAGCAGATTGGCTTTAAAAAATAGCATCATATGCTGCTTATTGCTTTTTGAACATCTTGCAATCCATTCTTTCATTTCTGGTTCTTTTTCAAACTCCTGGCTTTTGTTTTGCTATTGAAATCCAGGTGGTGGATTGTTCTTTTGCCCTGAATTGTTGCTCCATGAAAAATTGGGATGATTCCTCCACCCTGGATTGTAGGTGTTGGAATATGGATTGTTCCCCTGTCTGTTGAAATTGTTGACATAGTTCACCGTTTCTTCATGTTGGTTTGGCTCTGGTGTTCCTCCATACGGTGAACTTATGGCTCTGGCGATGTTTACAACTTGCGTGCTAAGTGTTTCCAGGCTTTTGCACATTCGCTCCAACTTAGTATTCACTGCTGAGTTAGCTCCAACTTCATAAATTCCTGGAATTCATTGAATCATGCTCCTTTCTGTTGGCCACAATGAATTATTGTTAGCCATTTCTTCGATTAAGTCCCAGGCTTGATCTTCTCCTTTTGCCATCAAAGCTCCTCCAACAGCAGCATCAATTGTGGTTCTCATCAATCCAGAAAGTCCATTATAAAAATTTTGGACTTGAAGCCATTTTGGAATCTCATGGTGAGGAAATTTTCAGAGAAAATCTTTGTACATTTCCCAAGCTTCGTAGAGAGTTTCCTAGTCAAGTTGTACAAAGAATGTGATGTCATGCCTTAGTTTTGCTGTTATGGCTGGTGGAAAGTACTTTGCAAGGAATTTGGTGGCTAGAGTGTTCCAAGTTGTGATGGAACCTGCTATTAGTGAATGTAGCCAAGCTTTTGCTCGTCTTTCAAGGAATATGGAAAAAACTCGCAGTCTCATTGCTTCTTCTGATGCTCTGTTGTAATTAAAAGTGTCGCAAACTTCCAGGAAATTACTGATGTGGGCATTAGGATCTTCAGTTGCATTCCCCCCAAACTGTACTAACTGCTGAATCATCTGAATGCATGTTTTGATGTCGCACGCATTTGCTAGTAAAGGAGGAAGTACAATACAAGAAATGAGTTCGTCCACCACTGGAATGGTGCTGTCTCGAATGGGAATTGGTGGTGCAACTTCTAAAGGTTCAGGTTCCATGTTAACGATTGCTTCTTGGCTTTCTCGCCTTTCCCTTCTCAACTTTCTGATGGCTTTTTCAATCTATGGGTCAAACGGTCGAAGTTCAAAGCTTCTGGTTCGTCTCATGTAGTTTCTGAGAACTTGAAACAAATGAAAATAAATACAATAAGTAAAAAGAGAATTAGATACAAGTAAAGGTATCTAACCTCAAAACTAATAGTAAAAGATAAATAGGTCCCCGACAACAGTGCCAAAAACTTGACTGGCGTAATCACACGCGTATAACGCAAGCGTACGTATCGTTCAAGTAGTATAAAAAGTATCGATCCCACGAGGACTTAAAACCTTTTTTTTAATCAATTTATGAAGTTAAATGTTTACAAGTATCCAATGGATTGATTGTTTGATTGGGTGGTGACTTGAAAATTAAAACAAATAAATAAAATTGCTTGAAAGTAGATTGAAGAAAATTCAAATTTATAAAACTATCCAGGATTGTGAATCCTTCCAATATCTTTTTAAAAGATGAAGTGGTTATTTTACGTTTGTGTAATATATGGTTTATTAACTTGGAACACGAAATTATGTAAAAGCCTCTTCTGATGGTCAAATACAAATACCCAGTATAACACAATTAATCATATTCCTATGTTAACCAAGTTATCTGAATTCATTAAGATTAAGTTCCAATTATGGCTACCCTCGCCCGACAGGTATATTCCTGTTCTGTAAGGAAATCTATTAAAGGGTTATCTATCCTCAAGGAAGATCGTGGGCTATTGAGTCTAAGGTCTTTAACCTAAAATCTTTTTTCCAAGTTCATTTGAAGTTACCAGTTCAATTTTATTAATGGTCAGTTAATAAAAAGCATTAGGATTAAGGCTCAATAAATAAACCTTTATATTACCCAAACTGTAATTTAACCCCTTATAAACCGGTGATATTGGATTTCATCACAACCCCAGATAACTGGCAGTTGGACAGTTATGACCCATAGCATCACTATTTGTACAGATCATGGTGTTGTTGTACAAATTAACTATGTGACAAAGGAAATTACTCTTATATCATTTGTAATTAGATTACCAAGATGTATAAATGATAGAAGGTCCTTATGATTAGTTTTGGATTGATAAGATATGAGACAATATCAATCCACCAAGGTTTAATCATTAAATATCACTAGTCATAGTATTATCGAGACTGGACATCAATAATACGGAATAGACTAGTATTTCACTTGTGCGTGTGTGGGAGCACAACGACATAGTTCTCATATATTTGGGTATAGGATACTCATGCAAGTGTAGTAGGAGGTTGTGTTTACCGATGGTACGGAAACAGCTTCGCTCTAGATAGACCCCTCAGAATTCCATTGGTAGTATGACTATGTGTCTATGGAAGTCCGAATCAGGGTAGATGTATTTGGTCTTAACCTGAGACTTGCACCGCTAATACTTGCGACAATCAATGCGCTTTGGTTTAGGTCGTCCAGGGCTTTAACAGGTTCTGTGTACGACTCTTTTGGGTATATTGAGAATCGTAGTGTATTGGGTGTGATGTCGAGATGGAAGTATCACTCCAGTCGTAGTGGAGATGATGATCACGTAGGATACGAAACTGGTTCTCTTATGTACTGCAGTCATCGGGATAATATGACTAGGTCATGATTATCCAATTATAGATACTAGTTACCATAGATCCGATATGTGCTTCGTACGGGGCAGACACATTTCCAGCCCCAGGCCTTGCACATGACATCCGATACTGGATCGTAATACGCAATACTACGTATACTACGCCTGATATAGATCACATATTTCAGTAAGAATATTTCTGGAGAATTGGGTAGGCATGATGCTTTGCTAGAAGCCAACCATGTCTTGTAAATCGGTAAAAACGTAGTACTAGGTACTTACGTGTTCGGGTAGTCTGACGACCGAATTTACTACCAACATATCCGGGGATCTCATGGGTCGCTTCCCGAAGATTCACCGATGACGTATGACTCGCACTTTATTAATCTGAGATTAATTAGATGAGAGAGAAAATTAATCTGGGATTAATTACGGAGATATTTTATCTGGGATAAGATATTATTTAAAGAGAGAGAACGATTAATTTGGAATTAATCGATAAAATAATATATTCAATATATTATACGAAATTGGATTTCGACGCGGAATTGAAATTAGATTTTAATTCCGGCGAACGAGTTAATTTAGAATTAATTCGTTAGCGACGTGAATAGTAATTTTGCTAGGCAAAGTTATTTAATTAAATTAGATTTAATTTCGTCGCAACGGAAAATTCGTTAATTTGGAATTAGCGAACCCGAGCCCAGGAGTGGTTGCGGGCGCACTCGCATTGCGAATTAAAATACGGCCCACAAGTCACATCAAGCGTCAAATCACTAGTCAATCGATTGATGTGATGTCTAGTCACTTTGAGTGATGTGACAACTTGTCATTGTGATTGATGGTGGTAGTTGGTTGGCTTTAATGCCATTTACCAAATTTTGAATTTGGTATATCTTAATTGTTTTTGGAAAATTAAACCAACCTAACACATTTTTCATTCTCTCTCATTTTTCTCTCCTCTCTCTCACGGTCTTGGACCACTTTTCTTCTTCTATTTTTCTGAAAAATGCCGAGAATGGAGAAGAAACATTAGGAAGTTTTGTGGTAAAATTTCCGGAGTGCTAGAACGCTTTAAGGGTCTTGCAAAGGTGATAGGGAACTAATTTCGTGAGCATGGAATACATAACCCAAAGCTTGGAGCTTGGAAGACACAATGACCGAATTCTTGGAGGAGCACAAACTGCCCACTGCCGTGAGCCACCTTGGAGGAAAGCTTGAAGTTTTGTTCCACGCATCGCTCAACCGATCATTGTGAGTATTCCGCAACTTCTTTGAGTATTCACACATGTGTTTCATTGCTTGATTTGATCCTCGGGACTATAGTAGAAACCCAACAATGGTATCAGAGCCTAATTGAGCATGAAAATTATTTAGGGTTAAAATTGGGTAAAATCAATTTGAGCATGATTTGATGAAATTGTTTGATTGAGTATGCTTTAATGATGTTTAATTGAAGTTGGATATGATCAATTTCATGAAAAGTTGATTGGATCAATTTTTGCCCAAATCTTAGGCTTGGCCGAATTGGATGAACCCTAGATGTCATGGTGATTTTTGTTGTTTGATTCATTGGATGAGTTGAAATGACTTGGGAAATATTGATTTAGGATTCAATTGGATTGAAATTGGAATCGGACATCAAAAACCCCAAATTGCCGTGAACATAATAGCATGGAAAATGATTGATTTTTGATTAAAATGTGTTGGATATGTTTTGATGATAATGAGCATAATTAATTGTACAAATTTGTGTTTTGGAAATGTTAATTTGAGTAATTAATTATGGCTATACACTTAGGTTAATTAAGTTATGAAATTTGGAATTTGGTAATTTAATTAATTGGGCTTATTTTGGAATTTTGCCTTAATAGTTGTAAATGGGCTTAATGGGCTTGGTTGTACCAAGATTGGTTTAGGCTAAATTGGTTGGATCCAATTGGGCCCAAAACCATATCCATAAAGTCCAATTATGACTTAAATAGACCTTTAATATTAATTGGGCCTAATGGGCCTAAATTGGTTTCTTGGCAAATAATGGTGATTCCTTAAATAGGCTTTGGTATTTGGGTTTGACCCATATTGACCAAAAGTCCATGCCTTAGAAATTAATTAAAAACCCATTGGACTCTAAATTAAATTGACATTGGATGTTAATCGGGCTTTGAGACCCGTAGCGATTAGATTTAGAATCTAAGTCGAAAAGGAATATTAAAAAGTGTATTATTTAATTTGGAATTAAATAAATGAGTTAGTATTAAATACAAATTAAATTGGATTTAATGTTGTAGTTTAATTTAATTCAAGAATTCGTACTTTGAGTACTTATTCGCAAAACGAGTTTGACTCGCGCAAAATCAAATCGTTGTTTGAACATTGGATGGTCATTAATATTCAGATTAATTGATTGGATTAGATTGATTGATAACATGCTTGTGTGAATACATGGATGCGATGTATGAATAATGTATATCGGATGGATATTAGATGGGTGAGGGAATTTTGGAAATTGTTGTAATAAATTTAGAATGTATTAATTGGACCTGCGTGTCCAGCCTTATACCTCCTTACTCTGTGTAAATCTCTTCTCACCTATTCCCTTCAATGTAAATGAGGTTTCTTTAGAAGTGTTTGTAATCGGGTAGGAGTAATACTTGTGCTAGCGGGAGAGAGGAAATGGAGAGTTTTGTTCTAGGAACAATGTTTAAATATCCATCCGCATATTATTATTATATTTATTTACGCGGCTTATTATGTGTTTAGAATGTATGCTTAAGGGTGTATGATGATGAGACCTTAACAAAGATAATTAATTGGTTGCCAATTACACCGAAAAACCCTCAACATCATATTAAGCGTTTTTCCTTCCATTGAGTGATTCTTACTCAAGATCCAAGACTGGCATTGGTTTGTTGGCCAAAGTCAAGACCTTTGTCCGTCGAGGATGTGTTTGAATCATGAAAGATTTGTTCCATATTGGTGTCTTGTCCAAGTTGTGATTTGTTGGCCAAAGTCAATATCACTTCTTGTCCATCGATATTGATTACGAAGCTTTCCAAGGTCAATGGGTTCCGCTTAACTGGGATCACTAAATTTGTTGTGCCAAAGCCAAGGCTTAGTTGATTCAGAAGAAAAAAGGTTAGGCAATATATTGGATATATTGGCATATATAAGATACATGTTTCGGACTTGGATGTCCACCCACTGGATCTAGGAATTGGATGAGATCCAATTGATCTTAGAGATTTACCTAGTTAATTATCATACAATTTGTTGGCCAAAGTCAAGATTGTGTGTTATTTAACGGGATCCTAGCCCACTAGGAAACAAGGTTTCCCGAGTACTCCACAGAGGGTTAGAGGCTCGCTGAAAAATAGTGGGAGGCAAGTATTAAATTTGCAATATTCGTTTAGTTACTTGCCACACGCGCTCATTTCAAATATTTCGTCAATATAAATTATTTATTAGTTGGACTAATATTTAATTATTGTTTTAATAAAACAATTGGACTGTATTCAAACTATTTCAATAATAGTTGATTTTATAATTGGATTATAGTAATCATTATAATAAATTGTACCTAAAATCGTTGATTAAATAGTTGGACTATTAGAATCAAGATAATTGAAAGATTAATGTCTAAAACATAATCCTGGGTGAAAATGTTTTTTAAACGACTTTAATTTTCAAATTGGGAATAAAACTTCAGGATAGTCCGAAAACTGAGAAGTTACTTTATTTGATATAGTGACGTCTCGAGCCTAAGCCCGGAGTTAAGCAAATAGTGGAGCATGATCTTTGGAAGATTCATGTGATGATAACTTTAGTACTTAATCCATTATACTTCCCAAATAGACTCCTTAATTTCTGAATCAGAACTAAAGATTAGATCCTTATAGTATGATATTGAAATGAAGGATCTTCATAGATCTATTCTTAGATCTTAGAAGTACTAAATTGCAATAGTAAACTCTTGGAGAGTTAATGGCTATACTCAAGGAGACAAAGCCAAAGTTTGCAATAAGGCAAGAAGCGCAAGGCGAGTCTTATTTCGACATTCTAGAAAGCCAAGGCTTGGCCAAAGGCTTCTGGGGTGTGAAAAGGGGCAAAGGCAAAGTCATTATAATCTTCTGGGAAGACAAAGGACATATCCCAGAATGTCTGTCTAAATTGTGGCAAACAGGGTCACTGAAGCGTGACTGCCGTATGGACAAGGCAGACATGAAGGAATTAAAGACGGTGCAAGGCTCTGACTTCAAATATGTTTGTCATAATAATGTTCGCAACTAGTATTAAAATTGGATTTTAGATACTAGAACTGGTACATAAATATGTACTGATGTGCAGAATCTTCTGATTAGCAGGATACTGACTTCAGATGAGATTAATATGCGAATCGGAAATGGGGTGAAAGTCGCTGTTTTAACCGTAGATACCTAAGTTTAGGAACTACCCTTCGGGTGTGTACTTAAATTAGGAAACTGTTACAATGTGACTAGTTTGACTAGATACATTATCTCTATATCAGGGTTTAACTCGTTGCGGGTATACCTTTATATTCTAGAACACTAAAATGTTTTTTATTATATAAAGATGATATTGAGATAAACACTTTAGATGTGAATAACAATATTTATATTTTGAATATAAATGAATCTCAAACATATAACATGACAAACAAATAGCTCAAACTGAATAAATCAGTTGAAACTTATTGTGGCATTGTTGTCTGGGACACAATTAACAAGACTCGTATATCCAAACTTTCGAAAGTGGGTACTAGGACGGATTTGATTCTATTCAAATGATGTCTACGACTCTAGTTTATTGGGCAAAGTGCCTATAACACCTTTTACTTGGTAAAAGTGTAAGTGCCACCGATCTGTTAGCCTTTGTTCATAGTGACATAAGTGGGCCCATATCTAGCCAGGCTAGAAGTGGATATGAATGTTTCGTGACCTTTACGGATGTGGCATCACGTTATGGTTATGTGTTTCTTTTGAAACACAAATCGGAAACTTTTAGAGTTTCGACACGAAGTAGACAAACAAATCGGCTAAAGTATTAAACCATCACGGTTAGACCATGATGAAAATACTTAAGCAATAGGTTTCTCAAATACTTGAAAGAGTATAGTATTCTTTCAAATAGGACTCCTCCCGGAACACGTCAATTTGACGGTGTGTCCGAACAGAGAAACCGAATCTTGTTGGACATGATAAGGTTAATCATGAGTCGCTCTGAGCTACCATTTCCTTCAACGGATAAGCTTTAAACAATGCAAAACTTATTTTGAATAAGGTTCCATAAAAACTGTTTGACAGACTTCATATTAGATATGAATAGGAAAGAAACTAGGTTTTCTCCTTCCTGAAGATTTGGGTATGTTGGGCATATGTTTGGATGATACCAAACCAGAACCCAAATCGGATAAGTGCCTAAATTATGGGTATCCCTAGGGAAACCAAAGTATAATACTTATACACACTCACAAGAGAACAATGTAATTGTTGCTCACCATGTGGTTTTCCTAAGAGGAATACCTATATCCAGTGGTAAGTGGGAGGAAAGTAAAACTCGATGAAAATCAGAGTAATACTATTCCAGGCACCAATTCCTTAATGGAACACAAATAGTTCATCAAGGATGAACCTATACCAATAATCTTCGAATACACAAGAACCGCAATAGTCAGAGAGAGTCAGAAAACAACCTCGGAGGTATGGGTTTCTGATCTCACCTCATAAAGATGTCAATCTTATTGAGGAATACCAACTGACTACGTATGAGGAAGTGATACAAGGTATCAACTCCCTAATTATGGCAAAGTGCCATGATATCCGAAATGGATCCCATGTATACTAACTATGTTTAGACACTAGTTGTTGTACCGCAAGGCATTGTGCCTATTGGTACTATAAGTCTTCAAGGAAGACAACATGGAAGGCAACATACCAACGTACTAAGCTAGGCTTGTAGCGAAAAGGTATCGTTATCAACATTGTGTCGATTACGACGAAACCTTTTACCTGTTGCCACGGTAAATCCATTTGGATAATGCTTGCTAATGCTGCATGTTTCATTTATGAAATATGTCAGTGAATGCCAAAAACCGATTTCCTTAACGGAAACCTTTTGGAGGATGTTTATAACATCCTGACGGTTTTGTCGTACCAAAACTAGCAAACAAGGTTTGCAGGTTATTCGATCCATGGATGGATTGAAGCAAGTATTACGTTCTGGAATTATCGTTTGGATGTAATCATAATGGTATATGATTTAATTCAAAACGAAAATGATTCTTGTGTATATAAGGAGGTTAGTGGGAGCGCACTGACAGTGAATGTCCTAAGTAATGATGACATATCATTTCTGGAAATGATATTCCCATAATACAATCAGTGAAAGTTGGCTTTCATGAAAAATTCTCCGTAGAATTCTTGGGAGAAACAACCTTTATTCTAGGATAAAGATCTACTGGGATAGATTTAAAGTTGTTAGAACTCTCCGAGAACCCGTACATTGAAAAATGTACGCAACCTGGTGGGTCTCATACGCTTTGAGCATATGGAGTTACAATTGGACCAATCCAAGTGATATTCATTGGATTGATGTAAAAACATCCTTTAATATCTTAGAAGATCTAAGGATGCTGTCTTATACTATGGAGAAGGAGAACTTGAAGTGACTGGGTTCACTGCTGCAAGTTTCATAACCGATAAAATGACTATGAGTCGTAAGAAACGGTACT
>SKCR01010050.1:0-80061 GCA_019454045.1 Zanthoxylum bungeanum
GTTTCTTCCATTATTAACTCTAAAATCTCATCTCACACAATCACCAACAAAATACCATATCTTCATCTCATCCTCAACATCAAATGATACACATCATGATACTCCCTCACCACCGGGATCTGTTCCAGATCTATATTTTCCACTCTAATATTACATATGCCAAGTAACCCATATTTCTCCTCTGAAGTAGTTTAAATGCCCGCATAGCTGATATCAAATTGTGATGCGCTACAGTTCTATCCCCTTGATAGACTTTTACTGGTCTATGGGGAACATGTAACGTAACAGTCTTCTCCAGAAAGTCAAGTACCGCATGGTGCTTAGCTAGCCAATCCATCCCCAGAATGACATCAAAGCTCAAAATACCCAACACTACTAAATCGGCATAGGAAACGTATCCGTCAATGTCTATAGAACATTGCCTCACACCATGTGTAGCTTCTAAGGGGTCTCCAACTAGTGTAGCTAAAGGCTTAATGTCCTTACCCATATGAGTGACAAAACACGGTGCCTCAAAAGAATGTATAGCAACTGGACCAATAATACCATTGCTTGCACAAAATCAATCAGCAATGTACTTGTGACAACTGCATTGGATGCCTGGGCCTTCTGGAGGGTGAGGGTATACACCCTGCCTTGAACTCTCCTAGAAGAAGCCTGTCCCCGATCATCAACTGATTGCCCTCTACCTTTTACTGTCCGTCCTCTACTTACTGGCCTCTGTTCTCCTCATCCTACACTTCTGTTAGGCTGTGGCCGGGGTGTAGATGGGGCGGTACTGAAAGATGGAAACTGCTTTGCTGGTACCGTACAATCTCTTTTCAAATGACCCATCTGCCCACACCGATAACAACATATACTCCCAGATCTACAAGTCCCGGTATGTGCTCATCCACAAATTGAACATTGTGGTAGGGAACTGCACGAGAAGTGACACTTTGAGCCAACCTACAGTCCTGACCCCCTTGAACTAAACCAATGTCTCGACGTGCCTTAGGCGGAGCTGACATCTGCTACTGTCTACAAGGGCCACTCTACTGCGGCCTAGTCCTCTCATCTGATCTAGATTTCTTTCGAGACTTCCCCTCTCATTGTCTTTCTCTAACCTGCGCTTCAAACCGCAAGGCCGCATCTAGAACTTGGGTGTAGGTAGTGGTCTCTGTGAAATTAATGGAGCAGAAGAAATAGTCATGAAGCCCATTCACAAACCTTTTCACCTTCATTTCCTCTATACTGATTATATGTAGGGCATAACGAGACAATCGTGTAAACCGTATGTCATACTCAGAAACTGTCATCTGCTCGCCCTGTACTAGTTGTTCAAACTCTCGGGCTCTGGCATCCCTGATACTTTATGGTAAGAATATGGACAAAAGTGTCGTACTAAACTCAGCCCACGTCAGAGGAGGAGCATCTCATCACCGACCATCCCGGAAGGCATAAACCATGTGTTGGCGACATCTCTCAATTAAAAACTAACTAACTCCACTGCCCTCTCCGCAGAACACCCTAAAGCTGTGCATATCTGATCTGATTCTTCAATGAAACCACAAGGATCAGGGGAGGTCTATACTCCCGAGAAAGTAGGAGGATGAAGCTTCCAGAAATCATGTAAAGATACTAGTAGTTCTTGTTGCTGCTTGACCTGAACTGTTAGTGGAGATGGCTCATGAGGCACAACAGAAGGTCCGGCTCAGAATGTAGTAGGGTCTGGCATGTTTGGAGGGGCTACTATTTGGTGAGCCATTGGTACTCCTACTGGTGGTGGTGGTACATGAATGGTGGGTTCTGCAGCTCTCGGCTCTGGGCATGGTGGCTACGGCTATCGGGTAATCAACTTGGCTAAAGCTGCCACTGATTGCTGAATCTGCTGCAAGCCCGTAACTATTGGGTCATTGGGCTGGACCACTGGCGCAGCTCTACCTTCCCCCACAATACTCTTATGAACTGACTCCACTCATTGCCCCATATCTGGCTCAGGGGGAGGTACTACTGATCTCTGATCCAAATTTATGCCTTGAGGTGCCCTACCACGCCTAGGTCTACCCCTTACTTCGGTTATTCCCTTGGGTGGCATGGAAATCTAAGAAATTAAGAGAGAAAAGAAATAGTCAATTACAGGTAAAAGAATTATAAGTGATCCGAATGAGACAAGCCTCGAGACAAGGTTACTAGAGTAAACAACCACTTATATATAGTAGTACCCCGGGTATACCACATATACAAGCCACTGCTACTCCCTTACTGCAGTCACTGAATCCCTAGATCATGCTCTGATACCATCTTTGTAACATCCCCAGTACAGCTATGTTACCGGCAATCAACAAATCCCACTGTCGCATAAGCCTTTAATTCTTGCACTAGAAACTTGCTTTTATCTTAATGCTATGCAATGTTTCACACAATAATAAATGCAACTAAGTAACTTAAATAAACTAAATTGCGAGATCATGAAACCAAACGTATGCATATATACATGTCTGAAAATATTTATAATATATATACAACATCAAGCATAAGTCAACGATACAACAAAACGACATCCAGAAACTATATACGACATGAACATAGATCTGGTAAGGTGGACCCGATGACTAGTGACTGCAGTGTAACACTTGTCCTCAAACTGGGTCTCCAAAAGCAGCATGTGACTCACCAAAAGAAGAAACCTACAAAAGAACTGGGAAGTAGTGGGGGTGAGTCCTGAGGATCTTAGTTAGTGGAGCTAAATAAGAAACTGAATCAGAATATCTGTATGAAATCATTTATACTTAAAGTACTTTTGAAAACTTTCTTTGAAAACTGATTCTTTTCTTTTAAACTGGAGAAAACCTGTTTCTAAAAACTTTATGAGAAAGATATCTTTGGTATTGTGGAAAACTTGACGCATGAGGGCGTTACGTATCGTCGTCCCCCCATACGCCTAACTGGAGCTAGAAGTGTAAATTCATGACTTTGGGGCGTTATGTATAGCCGTCCCCCAAAGCATGCCACTCTTGTCCTTGAAACTAGTGGACTTGGGGCGTTACGTATCGTCGTCCCCCAAGCCACTGAACTAGAGCCGGTAGTGCTGATCCATGCTACTACCTGACCCTGAAACTAGGGTCTAGGGGCGTTACGTATCGCCGTCCCACTAGCCCTGAACTACGTGTGAACACGGTCTCTGTCCATCAATTCCATAAGTAAGAGCTGAGGTGGGTTTTTCCCACATGCCTCGAAAAACATCATAAAACTCATGCTTTTAAACTTTAAGATTTCTAAACTTATTTACACAAGAAATAACTGATAATAAGGCTAATGCCCTAAAACATTGAAAATAAATCTGAAACAATAATAAGTGAATACAAATCAACTTTGAAAGAAAAAACATCCACTCACTAATTTGAAGTCTGGTCAAGTTCCCTTCACGTCGCTGGGGGCGAACGCGGCTCCTGATAAGTATCTATATGGAATACACAGAGTTAGAAATCGTAAGTTATAAAATACGATTCGAAATCAAATTAAGTTCCATTCGCGTCGCGACACGCTCGTGCAAATCTTATGCACGTCTCTGCCTCTTTCACGTCGCGACGCAGGCTTGGCGCGTCATGATGCGCCCTCGATTTCCAGGACTAGATTCATGTTTCTTCCATTATTAACCCCCAAATCTCATCTCACACAATCACCAACAAAATACCATATCTTCATCTCATCCTCAACATCAAATGATAAACCCAAACATGGGCATCTTAATCAAATAATCATAAAAAAAACACATAACTATTAATCAACAACATACAACCATCATCAGGCCATTACAACTCAAAATATCAAGGTTTGGATCATTGGTTGCTTACCTTAATTCTATCTTCTTTTTCTCTAACAATGCTCTTTTATCACCTTTTACCTTCTTCTTGATTTAGCTTGAATGGATTGTCTTGTTTAACTTCAAGTTTTTAATAAGCAAAATCTGCAAGCTCTCTTCTCATTATCTCTTTCAACTCACGTCCAACAAGGGAAAATGAATGCATTTTTTTCTTTTTTTTTTCTTTATCAAATTACTTGGTAAAATTTTCTAGAAAAATCTATGTATTTACATTGTTGGGCTTGGGCTTCTCTCTTTCCTTCTTCCTAATTCATTTTGGGCGATGTAAAAAAAATAAAAAGAAAATTAGGCTTAAAATTATGTAATTATTCGTTGTCTCTAAGTCTGTCCCAAAATTATTTACTAACCCGGAAAAGAAAACCCTATATGTTCCTAGCCGAGCAAAATATTTGGGGTCGTTACGGGTACTTTGATGACATCTTTTTTTTTTTGGATAAGGTAAGTTATATTAACAAAAGAAAGAGACAAAAGCACACGGGCATACCCCAGACAGCTAAGGAGGACATGCCCTCATATCAACAAAGCTAAAAGCTACAAAGGAAATAAAAACATCAAAAGATGTCCTCAGACATATGCCAAGAGAGGTGAAGCCATTTATTATCATAAGATGGTGTCGCCTTATGTAGCAAACTAGCACGTGTCTGAACAGAAAACACAATGTCGGTAAGAAGAACACTCGAGGAGGCTCATCATGAAGGTGCAAATTTCTTTCCCTCCATAAGAAGTAAACAGAGGCTGCAAAAGAAAGACAGACCAAAATATGACATAAGGAGCCACCAGTGTACTGATCCATCCACTGAACTGTCTGTATCCAAACCCAGGAGCTCCAATTTAAGCTACACATAGCCAACACAGTCGACCAAACCCGGGATGAGAAAGGGCACTGGAAAAATATATGATCTACATCCTCCTCAAAGCAACCATAAAGTACACATCTCGAATAAGTAGAGATACCGAAACTCATGAACGTATCATGAGTACAAAAGCCACCCTGGATGGTCAACCAAAGCATAAAAGCATGGTGCATGATAGCCTTACGAAACCAAACAATCTGATGCCAATGCACCAAAGTGCCCCCCGTCCTCATACCATTCCAAGCAGTCCTAATAGAAAAAATACCTCTACTATCGTCCTCCCAAAACCGCACATCCTCCGTCGTACTACAAGGTACGTAATCCAACGGAAGGGAACGGGCCGGCTCCAAAATGGAAGCAGAACTAGCCAAAGGCCAATTCCAAAGAGAGTCTGAGATAATAGATGAAATTTTGGCCAAATTGTCCAAACCAGAGTCATAAATGACCCTCTCACCCATAGTATCCACAATCGGGCCGAGAGCATGCCAATTATCAAACCAAAGCAAAGCCTTATCACCATTCCCAATCCTAAATCTCATTTACCGATGAGTCCATGATCGAAGATCCAAAATCTTTCGCCAACTCCAAGAACAATATCCAGGTCATGTCATGACATGAATCCAACAACTCAAGGAACATTAGATCCTTTGTAATTGCCAACAGGTCCAATCACACGCCAAAGAGCTAAGAAAATCAGAGATGCAATGGCGGGGTTAGCGCAGAATGCCATGGTCGAGTGTGACAGACAACTTCGGGGCATATTGGCGTCACATGAGGGCTTCAATTGAGTGGGTCCAAAGCTATTTCAATTGACCCAAGTCATACCAGAGTAACGCACCAGTAATCTTGAAGCCGAGTATATTTTTAACGGATCAAGCTGATTCAAGCCCGACACTAAATATTCGACCAAGACAAGACTTATTCGACTTTATGACACATCATTATACCTTTATACATGGAAGCCACGAATTTGGAGGACTTTTGGTGCATAGAAACAACTTTAGACAAATTTGGAAAAGTTTTCCAAATTTATTGACTTTTATGATTTTGTGTTTTTACTTTAGACTTTTTTGGTAAAGTTATTTATTAAGTCTTTGTTTGTTATTGATTAAAGTCTTTGTTTCTTTTGACTTTGTGTTTGTTATTAAATGTCTATTAAGGGCATGGCTTTTTAATAGCCATTAGTTAGCAAGTTAGGGTGTTTTGGTCATTTTGCACCCATTAGGGTTTCTTTCATTGTACTATTTAAACTCATTTCATCTTAATGAGAAGATAATCACCAAATTTCGAATTTCATCTTCATTTTGAAGTCTTGGCTATTGCCTAATTTGCTTAAGGGAGGGATTCTCCTTATCTCATGCAATCGACTTATCTAAGGCGTGGCAACCTTAGTGGCGTCTCCGTGCTAGCAGAACACTTCAAGGAATCATCTTAAGGGTTCTCAAAGACAAGTTCTTTGTGGGTCTTCTTTGTGGCCTTGGAAGGGTTTTGTTCCTATAAAATCAATTTGCGGTTCTTGGGGTTCTGTCCATTGCGAGGGGTTTACTTGGCCTAATCCTCCAAGTGAGTTCCGCGTCATTTGGTATCAGAGCTTAGGGTTCCAAGGTCTGATTTTTCTATCTTTACTTTGTGTTTTTTTGATCTAGTCTTTATTGTGTTTGTTGGTCATCAAGATACTTGTTCATCTTGATTCTTAGTTTTTATTGGATATTATTGTTTCTTGCCGTTTCTTGTTTATTTGTGATCAAAATAGCATGAATAACATTCTGCCTTTGAGTGTTTTTGATTGATCATGAGTATTTCTTCATGTTCTAGTTTCGGTCTTTGAGTCAAAATAAGAGCTTTATTTTCTTTACTTAAAAAATGTTACTAGGACGTGTTCAACATTGTTATTAAGTTATTTGTGTTAAAAAAAAGAGAGTAAGTGAGACAAAACAGTTGAGAGTGATTACAAGATTGGCTAAGTGTCACATGTGCTTGCTTGTTTGTTTGTGCATTTCGCTAACTCATTTTTTTTTCTTATTCCGTGCTCTTTAGCTTAAGTTTCTTTGATTGAGTCTTCATGATTACTATTCTTATTCGCATTATTCCACCTACCCTATATACATTATTGGTTCTTGTTGTTTATGCTAGCTTGAAGATTACACATAGTTGTGAACTTTGGGTAAGTCATATTCACATCATATTGAGTGTAAACATGAGTGGAGTGATACATATTGAGTGTAAACACGAGTGGAGTGATACATATTTGAGTGTAAACACGTGAGCTTGTGAGATTGTGAGGTTGTGAGGATATCTAATTATTTTCACATATTGTTACTTCTAATCTGTTTGTTGAAGCTTTGAGATGGCAGGTACTAGTTTGACAGTGGATGAGAAACTTGAGGCTTTAGAAAGGAAATTCATGGATATGATGGAAAACATGAATGCTGCTTTTAATAAGTTATCCAGGGAAGTAGAGAGTAATCGAACATGCAGTGTTCCCAGACCACCACCTCGACATATACCACCACCTCAGAATGTGGTACCACGATGGGTACCACCAGATGAAGAAGAAGTTGAAAATGAGTTTGATGCTTCTGATGATCTTAATGATGTGGAGGAGAAATTTCAGCCAGGGCCATCTAGGAGACCTAATATGAGGTTTTATAGGAGGAATGATAGGAGGGATAGGCGGTTTGATGGTAGAGGTGCATTTGATGACAGGTGTGAGGATTATGACAGGAGGGGTTATGGTAGACATGGTGATGTTGATGGTGATTTGAGCAGCATCAAGATCAAAATACCAAACTTCCGAGGCAAGAATGATCCAGAAGCATATTTAGAGTGGGAGAAGAAAATAGAATTGATTTTCAATTGTCATCATTACTCATATGAGAAGAAGATCAATCTAGCAGTCATGGAATTCACAGATTATACTATGATTTGGTGGGATCAGATTGTCACCAACCGAATGAAGAATTATGAGAGGCCAATTCAGACATGGGAAGAACTTTGAGGTCTCATGAGGAAACGATTTATACCCAGCCATTACTACCGAGAGTTGTATCAAAAACTACAACATTTGTATCAGGGGACCAAGAGTGTAGAGGATTATTATACTGAGATGGAGGTTATCATCATCAGGGCGAATGTAGTGGAGGATGCAGAGGCTACTATGGCACGGTTTAGGGGGCTTGAACAGAGAGATTGCCAACATGGTGGAGTTGCATCATTATGTTGATTTGAAGGATATGCTTCACATGGCTGTCAAGGTAGAAAGGCAACTCAAGAAGAAGTCTACATCCAGATTTGGTACTCAAACTACTTCTACATGGAAGGGGAAATGGGTTCCTAATGATCGACGAGATGGAGGCTTTAACAAGCCAAAGGCTGAACCTGGTACCAAGGGTAAAGAAGTTGCATAACCAAGCAAGGCTAGAACGAAACCTGAAGGTACAACACCAAAGACAAAGGACATCAAGTGTTTCAAGTGTTTGGGCATGGGACACTATTCTTCACAGTGCCCCAACAGGCGCACCTTAGTGATTGATAAGAAGAGTGGTGAAGTACATTCTACTAACAGTGAGGTTGAGGTTGATGATGATGAGCCTGAGATTGAGGATACTAGTGACAAAGAGGGAGCTGCATACCCGCTGGATAACTTGTCCTTAGTTGTCAAGCGTGTTTTGAGTGCATAAATTGTTGAGGATGAAAGTGATTAACAAAGGGAGAACATATTTCATACCAGATGCCGTGTGAATGGTAAAGGGTGTAGTATGATCACTGACGGGGGCAGTTGTGCTAATGTCGCAAGTACAGATTTAGTTGAGAGGTTGGGATTAGATTGCTTGAAGCATCCAAAGCCTTATAAGTTGCAGTGGTTAAATGATCGTGGCGAGATAAAGGTGACAAAGCATGTGTTATTGAGCTTTACCATTGGGTTATACACGGATGATGTCCTATGTGATGTGATACCGATGCATGCAGGACATATTCTTTTGGGCAGGCCGTGGCAGTTTGATAGGAAATTTATTCACGATGGGTTCAAGAATAAGTATTCCTTTCAACATAAGGGAAAACCTATTACCTTGTACCCACTCACACCAAAGCAAGTCCATGAGGATCAATTCAAGTTGCAACTTGAGAGAGATAGAGAGTTTGAGAGTGCAAACACAACCTTGGGGAAAACACGTGAGGGGAGTGTGACCGAACCTAGTAAGGAAAATAAGGCAAAGGCCGTGAGTGTTTCAATGGGGAGTGTGAGTGAACTTAAGGGGGAAACAAAAGGGCGAGTGAAAAAGAGCTTTTACATGGGTGAAGGTGAAGCAAGGAAAGCTTTTAAGGCTAGCAAGCTTATGCTTTTGTTGGTCTACAAGGAACACCATATTTGTTTTGCTAACACTGACTCTTTGTTTCCTGTGTCCATTTCATCTATTTTGCATGAATTCAGTGATGTGCTGACAGAGGACATTCCTAGTGGGTTCCACCCATTAGAGGTATTCAGCACCAGATAGATTTCTTACATGGCGCAGTCATTCCCAACAGACCAGCCTACCGAAGCAATCCGGAGGAGACGAATGAACTTCAGAAGCAAGTGAGGGAGTTGATGGAGAAAGGGTATGTTAGAGAAAGTATGAGTCCATGTACGGTACCAGTTCTTCTAGTTCCTAAGAAAGATGGGTCGTGGCGTATGTGCGTTGATTGTCGAGCGATCAACAATATAACGGTAAAGTATCGTCACCCTATTCCTAGACTAGATGACATGTTGGATGAATTGCATGGTTCCAAAGTTTTTAGTAAGATTGATTTAAAGAATGGATACCATCAAATTCGCATAAGAGAGGGAGATGAGTGGAAAACTACATTTAAGACCAAGTATGGCTTGTATGAATGGTTAGTTATGCCATTTGGTCTTACAAACGCACCTAGCACATTTATGAGATTGATGAATCATGTTATGCGTGCTTTTATAGGTAAGTTTGTTGTAGTTTATTTTGATGACATCTTAGTTTACAGTAAAACATTAGATGAGCATGTTACACATTTGAAGCATGTTCTTGAAGTGTTGAGACAGGAAAAACTGTATGCTAACTTTGGTAAGTGCACTTTTTGTATGGATAGGATTGTTTTCCTTGGTTTTGTTGTAAGTGCAGATGACATCGAAGTTGATGTAGGGAAGGTGAAGGCGATTCAGGATTGGTCTACACCAACGACAGTGACAGAAGTTAGAAGCTTCCATGGATTAGCAAGCTTCTACCGCAGATTTGTTAAAGACTTCAGTAGTATTTCTGCACCACTAACTGAAGTAGTGAAGAAAACTATTGGTTTCAAATGGGGAGAAGAGCAGAGCGTGCATTCCATGATCTTAAAATGAAGTTATGTAGTGCACCAGTTTTGACGCTACCCAATTTTGAAAAGACATTTGAGATTGAGTGTGATGCATCCGGAATAGGCATTGGAGCTGTTCTTATGCAAGAAAAGCGACCAATTGCTTACTTTAGTGAGAAGCTGAATGGAGCAGTTTTGAGGTACCCCACATATGACAAGGAGTTGTATGCCCTAGTGAGAGCCATTGAGACTTGGCAGCATTATCTGTGGCCTCGAGAATTTGTGATCCATACTGATCATGAATCATTGAAGCACTTGAAGGGCCAAGGTAAGTTGAACAAATGACACGTAAAGTGGTTGGAGTTCATTGAGACATTTCCATACGTAATTCGTTACAAACAAGTTAAGGAAAACATTGTCGCAGATGCACTATCGTGAAGGTATGCTTTACTTACTTCATTGAGTGCAAGAATGCTTGGGTTTGAATTTATAAAGAACTTTATGCAAATGATACTGACTTTAGTACCATCTATGCTGCATGTGAAAAGTCTACCTTAATAAAAAATTCTATCAACATGACGGGTTTCTGTTTAGGGAGAATAGATTATGCATTCCTGTTTGTAGTATGCGTGAGTTGTTACTTAGAGAAACGCGTGGGGGAGGTTTAATGAGGCACTTTGGCATTTCTAAGACCTTAGGGGTATTGAGTGAACATTTTTATTGGCCTAAAATGTGGAGAGATATTGAGCGTTTGTGTGATAAATGCTTGATTTGTAAAAAGGCTAAATCTAAGGTTATGCCTTATGGGTTGTATACACCGTTGCCTGTACCTAGTGAGCCGTGGGTAGATGTATCAATGGACTTTATAAGATGGCACACTTTATATCATGTCATAAAACTGATGATGCCACTAACATTGCTGACTTATTCTTTAGAGAAGTGGTACAACTCCATGGAATTCCATGGAGTATAGTTTCAGATCGTGATGTTAAATTTCTTAGTCACTTTTGGAAAGTTTTATGGGGTAAGTCTGGAACAAAACTTTTGTATTCTACTACTTGTCATCCCAAAACTGATGGACAGACTGAAGTGGTTAATAGGACTTTGACTCAGTTATTGCGTACTATTGTCTCTAAGAACTTGAAAACTTGGGAGGATTGTTTGCCTTTTGTTGAATTTGCATATAATCGTAGCATTCATTCTTCCACATCTTATTCACCATTTGAAATTGTTTATGGTTTTCAACCACTAACTCCATTAGATTTGTTACCAATGCCTGTTGATGAGCATGTAGGGTTAGATGGACAAAAGAAAGCTGATTTGGTGAAACACATACATGAGAAAGCAAGAGAGCACATACAACGAAATAATGAATAATATGTTTCTCATGCCAATAAGGGAAGAAAACGTATGGTATTTCAACCTGGAGATTGGGTTTGGGTACACATACGAAAGGAAAGATTTCCTGAACATCATAAATCCAAGCTACAACCGAGAGGGGATGGTCCATTTCAAGTCTTGGAACGGATTAATGACAATGCATACAAGTTGGATTTACAAGGTGAGCATAATGTGTCTGCGATATTTAATGTTTCTAACTTAACTCTTTTTTATGCAGGTACAGATTCGAGGTCGAATCCTTTTGAAGAGGGAGGGAATGACATGAATCTAACAACAAAAGGAACATTAAATCCTTTGCAATTGCCAACAGGTCCAATCACACGCCAAAGAGCTAAGAAGATCAGAGACGCAATGGCGGGGCTAGCGCAGAATGCCATGGTCGAGTGTGATAGATAACTCCGGGGCATATTGGCGTCACATGAGGGCTTCAATGGAGTGGGTCCAAAGCTATTTCACTTGACCCAAGTCATACCAGAGTAACGCACCAGCAATCTTGAAGCCAAGTATATTTTTAACGGATCAAGCCGATTCAAGCCCGACACTAAATATTCGACCAAGACAAGACTTATTGGACTTTATGACACATCATTATGCCTTTATACATGGAAGCCACGAATTTGGAGGACTTTTGTTGCAAAGAAACAACTTTAGACAAATTTGGAAAAGTTTTCCACATTTGTTTACTTTTATGATTTTGTGTTTTTACTTTAGACTTTTTGGCAAAGTTATTTATTAAGTCTTTGTTTGTTATTGATTAAAGTCTTTGTTTCTTTTGACTTTGTGTTTGTTATTAAATGTCTATTAAGGGCATGGTCTTTTAATAGCCATTAGTTAGCAACTTAGGGTGTTTTGGTCATTTTGCACCCATTACGGTTTCTTTCATTGTACTATTTAAACTCATTTCATCTTAATGAGAAGCTAATCACCAAATTTCGAATTTCATCTTCATTTTGAAGTCTTGGCTATTGCCTAATTTGCTTAAGGGAGGGATTCCCCTTATCTCATGCAATCGACTTATATAAGGCGTGGCAACCTTAGTGGCGTCTCCGTGCTAGCAGAACACTTCAAGGAATCATCTTAAGGGTTCTCAATGACAAGTTCTTTGTGGCATTGGAAGGGTTTTGTTCCTACAAAATCAAATTCGCGGTTCTTGGGATTCTGTCCGTTACGAGGGGTTTGCTTGGCCTAATCCTCCAAGTGAGTTCCGTGTCATGTCACCTCCCAAAAAATCCATCCACGCAACAGGTTAGATTGAACCCATGTAGACCAACATGAGACCTGACCAGAACAAAAGAACCATAAATGCTTAACAATGGCCGCTCGATTCCAAGTTTCCAAATCTTTAATCCCCAAACCACCTTCTTCCAGAGGCAATCAGACTCTACTCCAGGCCACCTTTGAAACGCCACAGATTGAGGCTCTCGTAGGTGACATAGAGAAACCGAAGCCTTCCATAGTTGAAACACCAAAGGTTGAACTAAAGCCATTATCAAAAGCTCTTCAGCATGTGTTTCTCAGACCAGGTGATACCTTTCCTGTTATTATTTCATCTGAACTAAGTGCATCACAAAGTAAGAAATTACTTGACATATTGAGTGAGCATAAATCTGCAATTGGTTGGACCATAGGCAACATTAAAGGTATTAGCCCATTGATTTGCTCCCATAAGATTCATCTAGAAGAGCAGAGACCCTCAACATAGACTTAACCCTACTATGAAAGAAGTTATGAGAAATGAAGTGATAAAATTATTAGATGCAGGTATTATATACCCAATTGCTGATAGTAAGTGGGTTAGTCCTACGCAGGTTGTCTCTAAAAAGTCAGGTGTTACTGTTGTGCAGAATGAGGCAGGCGAACTTGTTCCTACCAAGGTAGTCACAGGATGACGCATGTGTATAGATTATAGGAAGTTAAATGCACCACCCAAAAAGACCATTTCCCACTTCCTTTTATTGACCAAATTCTTAAGCGGGTAGCAGGTCACCCATTCTATTGCTTTCTAAATGTTTATTTTGGATATTATCAAATTGAAATATCTTTAGAAGATCAAGATAAAGCCACATCCACATGTCCATTTGTTACTTATGCTTTTTGTCGCATGCCATTTGGTTTATGTAATGCACCTGCTACATTTCAAATATGCATGTTGAGTATTTTTAGTGATATGATTGAGAAATGCATGGAAGTATTTATGGATGACTTAACTATCTTTGGTAATTCTTTTGAAGCATGTTTACTTAATCTAAAGGTAGTTTTAGCTCGATGTTAAAAGAAAGTTCTTGTTTTAAATTGGGAAAAATGTCACTTCATGGTTTCTTCAGGTATTGTATTGGTTTATATTGTTTCTTCTAGGGGTATTGAAGTAGATAAATCAAAATTTGAGTTAATATCCAAATTACCCAGACCTAAAACTGTGAAAGATATTCGATCTTTTCTTGGGCATGCTGGTTTCTATAGAAGGTGTATACATAATTTTTCTTCTATATCTAGACCATTGTGTAACCTTCTTGTTAAAGATTTCTTGTTTGAATGGACACGAGAGTGTGAAGATGCCATCAGAATATTAGTTACTAAACTCACTTCTGCCCCAATTATGTAGTCACCTAATTGGGATAATCCATATTTATTTAAATATGGCCCTGACAAAATATTGCGATGTTGCATTCCTAAGGATGAGGTTTTAAGTGTACTTATATTTTGTCATTCCAGCGCCTGTGAAGACCATTTTCCATATAAAAAAAATTGCTGTAAAAATCCTATAGTGTGGTTTCTATTGGCCTACTTTATTTAAAGATACAAATGGTTTCTGTCGTTCCTGTGAAAGGTGTCAAAAATTAGGTGCACTATCTCGTCGTCACATGATGCCTCTTAACCCTATTTTTATCATTGAAATATTTGATTGTTGGGGTATTGATTTTATGGGATCTTTCCCGCTTTCTTTTGGATATCTTTACACTCTTCTTACAGTAGACTATGTGTCTAAATGGGTTAAGACAATGACGTGCCGAGCTAATGACAACACCAATGTGGTTAAATTCTTAAAGGAACATGTACTGTCACGTTTTGGTATGCTACGTGTCATTATTAGCGATCAAGGGAAACATTTTTGTAATCGATCTTTTGAAGCTTTGATGCGTAGGTACGGTGTAGTGCATAAAATTTCCACTGCCTATCATCCACAGACAAATGGGCAAGCAGAGTTAGCAAATAGGGAGATAAAACAAATATTTGAGAAAATGGTAAACCCCAACCGTAAGGATTGGTCATTACGACTCCCAGATGCACTTTGGGCATACGTACAGCTTACAAATCCCCACTTGGGATGTCTCCTTATAGACTTGTATTTGGAAAGGCGTGTCATTTACCAGTTGAGTTAGAACACAAAGCTTATTAGGCTATTAAAGCTTTTAACTTTGATTTGAGTACTATAGGCACACAGTGAAAGCTCCAATTGACAGAACTTGCAGAACTTAGGAATGATGTTATGACAACTCTTGCATCTACAAAGCCAAGATGAAAGCTGCCCATGACAAACAGATCATGAGGAAGAACTTTGAGCCAAATCAAAATGTTAACCTTTATGACTCCCGACTCCATCTTCACCCAGGCAAATTACAGTCCAGATGGACCAGACCTTTTATTGTGAAGCAAGTTTTCCAACATAGAGCTGTAGAAGTGGAAAACCCTACTGATGGTAGAGTGTTCAAAGTTAATAGACAACAGTTCAAATCATTTCTTTCTAATAAGATCCCTGCAGCGGACAATGCCCCTCTTGCTGACCCGACTAATGAGGATTGATCTTCATCTCCTCATTGTTTGTACATATTTTTAAATTTATTTGTTTATTTATTTATTTATTTTTATGTTTCCTTTTGTTTCTTTTGTTTCGTTTTATTTCCTGTTTCGTTTGCAGGGCGACAACATGTTTCACCTTGGTTCACACTCTCTCTTATCAGGTGAACTCCTTCCTTTTCTAACATCCTTATTTCTATGAACATTAAGGATAATGTTTAATCTAGGTTAGAGGTGGTACTATCATATGTTTTATCTGATTGTTTATATGTTAGTCTTGTTATCTTTCATGTTATCATTTTGTGTTTTAAAAAAAAAAAGAAAAAAAAAAGTCTTCATGAGATATACATATTCTGATGATAAGAAATGAAATTATTGATCTACTTTAAGCTATGGCTCTTAGAAAAATGATAAACATTATTTGAGTCAATGTTGAATCTTTGAGTTGAGTTTTATCTTGAGTATGTTTCAAATTAAGAACTTATCAATTCTAGCGTAGTTCACACTTCAGATTTGATGTTGAGACAGTAGAATTGAGATTTTTCGATAGAATATATGACCACATGCCTTGACATCTATCTCTAATGCAATATTTACATGCTAGTTGGTTAGAAATAGCTACCTATAACTGTTAAGTGTGAAGCTATCCTTGAGTAATTTGGGCCTATGTACCACTAGTATGTAGAGGAAGATCTACCTTGAGAAGACGTAGCCTTAACAGGTAGTGTGAAACCTCCTAACCAATATAAAAAACAAAAAAAAAAGAAGTGAAAGAACACATGGCCTTGTAAAAAAAGAGGTAAAGAGAGATATGGAGATTTTAAGATAATAGGTTGGTTAGACCCATTCGATCAAACTTTATTTTTGACATTGTTATGATTAATGATTTGAGGAATGAACTTTGTTAGAATTGATTAACTCACACATAAATATGCTACTGATAAGCTCATCTTTTCGAGAAAGTTGCGACCTAGATAATGTTTTGAAAGTTTCTTTGAGCTATACCATTGAGTAATCTTTTTTTTTTTTTGGATAACCATTGAGTAATCTTTGAGAACATCATTGTGTAGATCTGACTGCGATATTTTTGTTTCTATTTTTGTATGCTTTTATTTTGAATGATGTTTATGGGTGTCGTCACTGTAAACCCTCACGAGACTATAACTCGTCCTCTAAGGCCGCTTAGGGGTTTAAAGGCTTGTTGCATATGCTAAATGCAACCGTGATCCCTACGAAAGTGGATTAGATAGTTTTTATTTATTTTACTCATTTTTATTTATTAATTTAGTCTACCTTGTAGTTTATTTTTGCGCTTGAATTACTAGGGACTAGCAATAAGCTGGTTGGGGGTTGTGATAAGTGCACAAAAGTGTACTTTGAACATCACTTATTTGGGTTTATTGCTACGTATTTAGTCTTATATCTTATATTTTATTGTATAGTTTTTATCATTACATTAATTTAGAAAGTGTTCGGTATTTAAGCTAATTTAGTAATTTTCCTTTATTATTGTATGAATCAGGAGCTTACAGACACATCAGAAGCACATGAAAAATACAAAAAGCACTATCTTAGAAATTGGCTGGGCGTCGCGACGCCGTCTTCTTGCGCCACGGCGCCCTACGTTGCTAAATACATGATTTCCCGAGGGCAAAGCATCGCGATGCCATCTTCTTGCATCGTGGCGCCACGGTGATTTTTCATAATCCTAATTAGGTCATATTTTAAAAGCATAAGGACTCCATGACTTTTCTATAAATACATAAGCTCATCCAAAACCCTAGGTGAGAGGAAGAAAAGACACAAAAAAAGAGTTCTAAAGATTGGGAAGCTGCAAACTCAAAAGTCCTGCACCAAGCTGAACATGTTTCTTCATCTGTTGCAGGTTATGTTTCCTTCTTTATGGAGAACTAATCTCCTAGGCAAAGTTAGGGATAAATTCTTGTATTTAAATTCTTATGTTCATGTTTTTGATTTCTGAATGATCTTTAATGTTTAATACAATTGATATTTTATTATTCTATATTATCTTTTAATTTATAATTAATCCAGAGATTGTGTTTTGCTAATTTTCATATAGGAATAGTCTTGATTTTTCTTTGTGTGATTGGGGAACCCAATTGTAACTGGTATTGTTGTTTTATAGCTATACTCCGTGGTATTATTGCTAAAACCCTTAAGATGATTCTTTGTAGTAGTATGCTAGCACGGAGACGCCACTAAGGTTGCCATGCCTTAGATAAGTCAAAGCTGAAATAAAGGAAAATCCCTCCCTTAAGCTTGAATTTTGGCCTTACCTTTCTTTTAGAAGAAATTTCGAAATTGGAGATTGTTCTTCATTAATGAACATAAGTCACAATATATAGTACAAAGAAAGAAAACCTAAAGGACATAAAATGACCAAAACACCCTTAAAGTCTAACTAATGGCTAATTAAAGGCTATGCCCTTAATAGTCATTTAATAATCTAGACAACATAACAAAAATATCAAACAAGGTGGCTAAAGTAATCAACAACTTTGTCAAAAAATTCAACAAAAGGAAAAACAACAAAACCACAAAAATTCAAAAAAGGTGGCAAGTTTTTGAAAGCCATGTCTAAGTTGTCTCCTTGACAAAAACATCGCCAAAATTCGTGGCCTTCATGGATATAGACTCAATGATGTGTTTTGAAGCCTAATAATTCTTATCTTGGCCTAATTTTTGGTATTGGACTTAATTCGACTTGATTAGTTAAAAAAGTACTTGATTTCCAAATTACTGGTGCGTTAATCTGGTATGACTTGGGTCAAGTGGAATAGCTTTGGACCCACTCCATAGAAGCCCTCATGTGTTGCAATTATGCCTTGGATTTGTCTGTCACACTCGATCATGGCATTTTATGCTAGCCCCGCTATTGCGTCTCTGATTTTCTTAGCTCTTTGGCATGTGATTGGCCCTGTTGGCACTTGTAAAGACTCTACCATATTGCTGGTCGTGACATCTAATATTTCTTGAGTGGCTGCATTTGTGTCATTCCCTCCTTTCTTGAAAAGGATTCGACCTCGAATCTGTACCTGCATCAACTCACCTAGTAAATCCAGCTTGTAAGCATTGTCATTAATCTGTTTCAAGACTTCAAATAGACCATCTCCAGGCCGTAGATTGGATTTACGTTGTTCAAGAAATCTCTCTTTGAGCATTTGTACCCAAATCCAATCACCAGGCTGAAATACCACACGCTTTCTTCCCTTATTGGCATGAGAAGCATACTGCTCATTCTTCTATTGTATGTGCTCTCTTTCCTTCTCATGTATATGTCTCACCAAGTCAACTTTCCTTTTTCCATCTAACCCTGCATGCTCGTCAACAAGCAATGGTAACAAATCTAATGGAGTTAGTGGCTGAAAACTATAAATAATTTCAAATTGTGAATAAGATATAGAAGAATGAATGCTACGATTATATGCAAATTCAATAAAAGGCAAACAATCCTCCCAAGTTTTTAAGTTCTTAGTGCTAATAGTACGCAATAACTGAGTCAAAGTCCTATTAACCACTTCAGTCTGCCCATCAGTTTGGGGGTGGCAAGTTTGAATACAAAAGTTTAGTTTCTAACTTACCCTATAAAACTTTCTAAAAATGACTTAGGAATTTAATTAACATTACGATCTAAGACTATACTCTGTGGAATTCCATGGAGCCGTACAACTTCTTTGAAGAACAAGTCAGCAATGTTAGTGGCATCATCAGTCTTATAACATGCTATAAAGTGTTTCATTTTAATAAACCTATCAACCACCACAAAGATGGAATCTCGACCCTGCTTAGTCCTAGGTAAACCCAATATAAAGTCCATTGATACATCTACCAATAGTTCACTAGGTATAGGCAATGGTGTATACAACCCATGAGGCATAACCTTAGATTTAACTTTTTTACAAGTGAAGCATTTTATCACACAAACGCTCAATATCTCTTCGCATTATAGGCCAGTAGAAATGTTCACTCAATACCCCTAAGGTCTTAGCAATGCCAAAGTGCCCCATTAAACCTCCCGCATGCGCTTTCCTAACTAGCAACTCACGCATACTACAAACAGGAATGCATAATCAATTCTCCCTAAACAGAAACCCATCATGTTGGTAGAATTTACTAAAGGTCGACTTTTCACATGCCACATAGACAATACTAAAGTCAGTATCACTTGCATAATGTTCTTTAATAAATTCAAATCCAAGCATTCTTGCACTCAAATGAAGTAAGTAAAGCATACCTTCGCGATAGTGCATCGGCGACAATGTTTTTCTTACCTTGTTTGTATCAGATTACATATGGAAATCTCTCAACAAGCTCTAACCATCGTGCATGTCATTTGTTCAGCTTATCTTGGCCCTTCAAATGCTTCAATGATTCATGATATGTATGGATCACAAACTCTCGAGGCCACAGATAATGCTGCCAAGTCTCAAGGGCTCTCACTAGCGCATATAACTCCTTGTCATATGTGGTGGGGTACCTCAAAACAGCTCCATTCAGCATCTCACTAAAGTAAGCTATTGGTCGCTTTTCTTGCATAAGAACTGTTCCAATGCCTATCCTGGATGCGTCACACTCAATCTCAAATGTCTTCTCAAAGTTAGGTAGCACCAAAACTGGTGTACTGCACAAACTTTATTTTAAGATCCTGGAACACACGCTCATGTTCTTCTCCCCATTTGAAGCCAATAGTTTTCTTCACTACTTCAGTTAGTGATGTTGTAATGCTGCTAGAGTCTCTAACAAACCTGCGGTATAAGCTTGCTAATCCATTGAAGCTTCTGACTTCTGTCACAGTTGTCGGTGTAGGCCAATCATGAATTGCCTTTACCTTCTTCTCTACATCAACTTTGATGCCATCTGCACTCATAACGAAACCAATGAAAACAATCCTATCCATACAAAAAGTGCAGTTACCAAAGTTAGCATACAGTTTTTTCCTTTTTTGGATAAAGTAAATATATTAACCAAAAGAAAACTATACAAGAGCAAATGGGCATATCCCAGACAACTAGAGAGGACAGACCCTCCTAGAAGAAAAGCCGAAAGGCTACAAGCAGAAAGAGATCAAAAGAAGATGTCATCGGGCAAGTGCCAGGAGAGGTGAAGCCATTTATCGTCATTAGATTTTTTTATGTTGATAAAGTAAGTATATTAACCAAAGAAATAACAAAAGCACAGGGGAATACCCCAGAGAGCTAAGGAAGACAGGCCTTCCTAGGTACAGAACAAAAGCCAATTAGGCTAAAGACAAGCAAAAACAAATAAAAAAATATCGTCGGATCATTGCCAAGATTGTTGAAGCCATCTATTATCATATGAAAGCTTCACATTTCTTGACAAACTAGCACCAGTCTGTACAGTAAACATAATATTGGTCAAGAGAACTCTATATGGACTAGGAGACTCGTCATGTAGTCGAGCATTCCTCTCCTTCCATATGAAGGAAACTGCAGCGGCAAAGGATAATCGAACAAGTAAATGACACAAAGATCCACTACTATACTGCTCCATCCACTTAATAGTCTACATAATGATGTAACTCCACCATGTAGCCATGTGAAGCATATCCTTTAAATCAACATAATGATGCAACTCCACCATGTTGGCAATCTCTTTATTCAAGCCCCCTAGAAACTGTGCCATAGTAGCTTCTGCATCATCCACTACATTCAGACGTATACAAATTCAGACAAAAATTTGGTGCCTCAATAGAAATTTTGATGAATTACCATCTACGGACAGCTAAATGATAATATAGAACCAACCAAATTCAAACAAATTTTGGAACTTTTTGGAGTCCGGTATGGGACTGGTATGGTTTCTTGCTGGTTCTAGTAGCTATGTTTTACTCATAAGTTTGCCGGTATAGATACTGGTATGAGATCGGTATGAAACTAGACCGGTTCCAGTAGCTAAGTTATCTCCATGTAGACCGATATAAAGACCGGTATATAGGCCGGTATGATACTAGCCCGATTCCAGTAGCTATATAATGCCCAATTAGACTGGTATGGGACCGGTATGCCGATCACCGATAGATCAGAAATGATAAAACACTTAAGAAACACAAAAACCAAGAATCAAGATGAACAAGTATCTTGATGACCAACAAACACAATAAAGACTAAATGAAAAACATAAAGTAAAGATAGAAAAATCAGACCTTGGAACCCTAAGCTTTGATACCAAATGACGCGGAACTCACTTGGATGTTTAAGGCCAAGCAAACCCCTCACAACGGATAGAACCCCAAGCACAACGAATTTGATTTTGTAGGAAAAAAACCCTTCCAAGGCCACAAAGAAGACCCACAAAGAACTTGTCTTTGAGAACCCTTAAGTTGATTCCTTTTAGTTTTCTACTAGCATTGAGATGCCACTAAGGTTGCCACGCCTTAGATAAGTCGAAGCTGAAACAAAGGGGAATCCCTCCCATAAGCTTGAATTTTGGCCATAGCATTTCTTTTAGAAGAATTTCGAAATTTGAGATTATTCTTTATTAATGAAAATAAGTCACAATTTATAGTACAAAGAAAGAAAACCTAATGGACATAAAATAACCAAAACACTCTTAAAGTCTAACTAATGGCTAATTAAAGGCTATGCCCTTAATAGTCATTTAATAATCTAGACAACATAACAAAAATAAATGGCTTCACCTATCCTGGCACTTGCCCGTTGACATTTTCTGTTGATCTTCTTTTGCTTGTAGCCTTTCGGCTTTTCTTCTAGGAGGGCATGTCCTCTCAAGTAGTCTGGGGTATGCCCATTTTCTCTTGTATAGTTTTCTTTTGGTTAATACACTAACTTTATCCCAAAAAAAAAAATCAAACAAGGTGGCTAAAACTGACAAGAAACCCACTTGGATTCGAAATCCAAGCAAACCCCAAGCAATGGACAGAACCCAAAGAACCGCGAATTTGATTTTGTATGAACAAAACCCTTCCAAGGCCACAAAGAACTTGCCCTTGAGAACCTTTCAGATGAATCCTTGTAGTGTTTTGCTAGCAATGGAGACGCCACTAAGTTGCCAAACTTAGATAAGTCGATTCAAACTTGAAAAGGGGAATCCCTCGCTTACAAGAATTCGGCCATAGCCAAAGCTTTAAGCTTTTGAGTCTTACAAATTTCGTTCAATAATCCTCAAAATTAAAAAGAAAGAAAGCTTGAATAGTGTTAAAAAGAGAAACCATATTGGCATAAAGACAACAATGCCCCTAAAGGCTAAATTAAAAAAATACCAAAGTCTTCAAGTCTTCAAGGGTCTGTGAAGCTTCATTCAAAACTGATTTGGGCCAAGTGAAGTGGATTTGGGCCCTCTCTATTGAAGCCCACATGCGTCTCTATTTGTTTGTTGCAATCGGCCATACTGAACTAATCCCGCCATTGCTTCTCTGAGTCTTTTGGTCCTCTGCCTCGTAATTGGCCCTTCTGGTACATGTAATGGGTCTTTTGCTTTGTTGTCGGCCTGGGTCATGTCATCCCCTCCCTCTTGAAAAGGATTCGACCTCGAATCTGTACATGCATCAAAATGAGTTAAGTCAGAAACATTAAATGTAGCAGACACATTATACTTACATTGTAAATCCAGCTTGTATGCATTGTCATTAATCCGTTCCAAGACTTGAAATGGACCATCCCCTCTCGGTTGTAGCTTAGATTTACGTTGTTCAGGAAATATCTCTTTGCGCATGTGTACCCAAACCCAATCTTCAGGATGAAATACCACACGCTTTCTTCCCTTATTAGCATGAGAAGCACATTGCTCATTCTTTCGTTGTATTTGCTCTCTTGGTTTCTCATGTATATGCTTCACCAAATCGGCTTTCCTTTTTCCATCTAGCCCCGCATGCTCATCAACAGGCAAAGGTAACAAATCTAATGAAGTTAGTGGCTGAAAACCATAAACAATTTCAAATGGTGAGTAAGATGTAAGGAATGAATACTACGATTATATGCAAATTCAACAAAAGGCAAACAATCCTCCCAGGTTTTTAAGTTCTTATTGATAATAGTACGCAATAACTGAGTCAAAGTCCTATTAACAACCTCGGTCTGGCCATCAGTTTGGGGGTGGCAAGTAGTAGAATACAAAAGTTTAGTTCCCAACTTACCCCATAAAACTTTCCAAAAGTTACTAAGGAATTTGACATCACGATCTGAAACTATACTCCGTGGAATCCCATGGAGTCGTACTACTTCTCTAAAGAACAAGTCAGCAATGTTAGTGGCATCATCAATTTTATGACATGCTATAAAGTGTGCCATCTTACTGAACCTATCAACCACTACAAAGATGGAATCTCTACTCTTCTTAGTCCTAGGTAAACCCAAGATAAAGTACATCGATACATCTACCCATGAGGCATAACCTTATATTTAGCCTGTTTACAAGTTAAGCATTTATCACACAAACGCTCAATATCTCTCCGCATTTTAAGCCAATAAAAATGTTCACTCAATACCCCTAAGGTTTTGGCAATGCCGAAGTGCCCCATTAAACCTCCCTCATGTGCTTCCCTCACTAACAACTCACGCATACTACAAACACGAATGCATAATCTATTCTCCCTAAACAGAAACCCATCATGTTGGTAGAATTTACTAAAAGCAGACTTTTCACATGCAACATAGATAGTACTAAAGTCAATATCACTAGCATAAAGTTCTTTAATAAATTCAAACCCAAGCATTCTTGCACTCAATGAAGTAAGTAAAGCATACCTTCGCGATAGTGCATCAGCGATAATATTTTCCTTACCTTGTTTGTAGCGGATTACATATGGAAATGTCTCAACAAACTCTAACCATTTTGCATGTCGTTTGTTCAGCTTACCTTGGCCCTTCAGATGCTTCAATGATTCATGATCTATATGGATCACAAACTCTCGAGGCCACAAATAATGCTGCCAAGTCTCAAGGGCTCGCACTAGCGCATACAACTCCTTGTCATATGTGGGGTACCTCAAAACTGCTCCATTCAATTTCTCACTAAAGTAAGCTATTGGTCGCTTTTCTTGCATAAGAACCGCTCCAATGCCTATCCCGAATGCGTCACACTCAATCTCAAATGTCTTCTCAAAGTTGGGTAGTGCCAAGACTGGTGCACTGCACAACTTCATTTTCAGATCCTGGAATGCACGCTCCTGCTCTTCACCTCATTTGAAGCCAACAGTCTTCTTCACTACTTCAGTCAGTGGTGCTGCAATATTACGAAGTCTTTAACAAATCTATGGTAGAAGTTTGCTAATCCATGGAAGCTTCTGACTTCTGTCACTGTTGTTGGTGTTGGCAATCCTGAATTGCCTTCACCTTTTTCTAAATCTACCTCGATGCCATCTGCACTCACAACAAATCCAAGGAAAATAATTCTATCCATACAAAAAGTGCACTTATCAAAGTTAGCATACAATTTTCTTGCCTTAACACATCAAGAACATGCTTCAAATGCATAACATGCTCATCTACTGTTTACTGTAAACTAAGATGTCATCAAAAAAAAACCACAACAAACTTACCTAAAAATGCACGCATAACATGATTCATCAATCTCATTAATGTGCTATGGTGCGTTTGAAAGACCAAATGGCATAACTAACCATTCATACAAGCCATACTTAGTCTTAAATGCAGTTTTCCACTCATCTCACACTCTCATGCGAATTTGATGGTATCCACTCTTTAAATCAATCTTACTAAAAATTTTGGAACCATGCAATAAATCCAACATGTCATCTAGTCTAGGAATGGGGTGACGATACTTTACCGTAATATTATTGATAGCTCGGCAATCAACGCACATACGCCACATCCCATCTTTCTTAGGAACTAAAAGCACTGGTACTGTACAAGGACTCATAATTTCCCTTACATACCCCTTGTCCATCAACTCCCGTACTTGCCTTTGTAGCTCATTTGTCTCCTCGGGATTACTCTTATAAGCCGGTCTGTTAGGAATGACTGCTCCAGGTATGAAGTCTATCTGGTGCTCAATACCTCTAATGGGTGGAACCCCACTAGGTATGTCCTCTGTCAGTACGTCACTGTAATCCTGCAAAAGAGATGAAATAGACACAGGAAGTAAAGTGTCAGTGTTAGTAAAATAAATATGAGGCTCCTTATAGACTAACAATAGCATGAGCTTGCTAGCCTTGAACGCTTTCCTCGCTTCACCATTACCCATGTAGAAACTCTTTTTAACTCTCACTTTTGTTTCCCCCTCACGTTCACTCACACTCCCCTTGGGAACTCCCACGGTCTTGGCCTTATTTTTCCCACCAGATACATCACTCTCACTAGTCTCGCCCAAGGTGGTGTTTCCCTTCGCTCTCTCTTTGTCACGCTCAAGTTGCAACTTAACCTGATCTTCATGGACTTGTGCAGGTGTAACTGGGTATAATGTAATGGGTTTTCCCTTATGCTGAAAAGAGTACTTGTTCTTGAACCCATCATGAATAACCTTCTTATCAAACTGCCACGGCCTGCCAAAACGAATATGCCCAGCATGCATCGATCACATCACATATGACATCATCTGTGTATGGCTCAATGGTAAAGCTCAACAATACATGCTTTGTCACACTTATTTCCCCACAATCATTTAACCACTGCAACTTGTAAGGCTTGAGTGTCTCAAGCAACTCAACCCCAATTGCTCAATCAAAGTTGTGCTAGCAACATTAGTACAACTGCCCCAATCTATGATAAAACTACACCCCTTGCCATTCACACGGCACCTAGTATGGAATATGTTCTCCCTCTGATGCACACACTTATCCTCTACAACATGTGCACTCAAAGCACGCTTGACAACTAAGGATAATTATTCAGCGGTATACAGCTCCCTCATGGTCACTAGCATCCTCCAACTCTGACATCTCCTCCTCAACCTCACTATCGGTAGAGTACACTCTCCACTCTTTTATCAATCACTAAGGTACGCCTATTGGGACATTGTGAAGCATAGTGTCCCATGCCAAACATTTGAAACACTTTACATCCTTAGTTCTAGTAGCTACACCCTCAGGTCTTGGTCTAGCTTTGCTCAGTTTTGCAGCCTCTTTACCTTTGGCACTAGTTTCGGCCTTAGGCTTATTAAAGCCTCCACTGAACTCGCCTCTAGGCTTGTCAAAGCCTCCATCTCACTTCTCATTCGGAACCCATTTCCCTTCCATGCAGAAGTAGCCTGGTACCAAATTTGGATGTTGACTTTTCTTGAGTTGCCTTTCTACTTTGATAGCATGTGAAGCATATCCTCCAAAAAACATAGTGATGCAACTCCACCATGTTTGCAATCTCTCTATTCAAGCCCCCTAGAAACCGTGCCATAGTAGCTTCTGCATCCTCAACTACATTTGCCCTTATCATGGCAACTTCCATCTCGGTGTAATAGTCTTCAACACTCTTGGTCCCCTGATACAGATGTTGTAGTTTCTGATACAATTCTCTATAGTAATGACGAAACAAAATTCGAACAGGAATAGCAATGACGAAGACTCAATCAATAATACTTCAGCTAGAGTAATTAGAATAAAGAAGTAAATAATTGGCACAATGGAAAAAAAAAATAAGCATGCAAATTCACGGTCGTATGCAATTTCGGGAGAAAATTTGGCACCTCTATAGAAATTTTGGTGGGATACCCTCCACGGGCACCTAAATGATAATATGGAACAAACTAAATTCAACCAAAAAAATTCACTTTTTTACTTTCTTTTTTTTGATAACGTCAGATATTGATACTGTGGTTTTGATTTCAGAGGCTGATTTAGGTTTTGATTTCAGAGGCTGATTTTCAGGGTCTGATTTTAGAGGCTACTGGTCAGGGTCTAATTTCAAAGGCTACTGGTCAGGGTCTGATTTCAGAGTCTAATCAGGGTCTGATTTCAGGGTCTGAATTCAGAGGCTAAGTTTCAGGGTCTGATTTCAGAGTCTGAATTCAGAGACTAAGTTTCAGGGTCTGATTTCAGAGGCTAAGTTTCAGGGTCTGATTTCAGAGGCTAAGTTTCAGGGTCTGATTTCAAGGTTAAGTTTCAGGGTTTGATTTCAGAGTCTGAATCTGATGGTTTATTTTCTTTTTCTTTCTTTTTTTTTTCGCACTTCACTAGGGTTTTAGAAATAAATCACACAGCCGCCAAAGAACATGCTTATTTCTTCAACATATGCTAAAAAACATAATATATATGACGAATTATATGAAGAACACAACAAAACCCAGATCCAGAAATAAACAAAGATTACGGACTAATATGAAGAACAACAAAAAAACCCAGAACTGAAACATGATAAAAGATGAACTGATATGCAGAACACAACAGAACCAGATCCAAAAATAAATAAAACGAAAACAGAAACAAGATCCAACAAGAACTGAAACGAAAATAACAAAGAACGAAAATAAAAACAGAATCGAACAAAAAGTAAAGATAGGAAAATCAGACCTTGGAACCCTGAGCTCTAGATACCAAATGACAAGAAACCCACTTGGATTCGAAATCCAAGCAAACCTCAAGCAACAGACAGAACCCCAAGAACTGCGAATTTGATTTTGTAGGAACAAAACCCTTCCAAGGCCACAAAGAAGACCCACAAAGAACTTTCCCTTGAGAACCTTTAAGATGAATCCTTGTAGTGTTTTGCTAGCAATGGAGACACCACTAAGTTGCCAAACTTATATAAGTCGATTCAAACTAAAAAGGGGAATCCCTCCCTTACAAGAATTCGGCCATAGCCAAAGCTTTAAGCTTTTGAGTTTTACAAATTTCGTTCAATAATCCTCAAAATGAAAAAAGAAAGAAAGCTTAAATAGTGTTACAAAGAGAAACCCTAAAGGCATAAAAGACAATAATGCCCCTAAAGGCTAAATTACAAAAATACCAAAGTCTTCAAGTCTTCAAGGGTCTATGAAGCTTCATTCAAAACTGATTTCGGCCAAGTGAAATGGCTTTGGGCCCTCTCTATTGAAGCCCATATGCGTCTATATTTGTTTGTTGCAATCGGCCATAAAACTCTGAACTAATCCCGCCATTGTTTCTCTGAGTCTTTTGGTCCTCTGCCTCGTAATTGGCCCTTATGGTACTTGTAATGGGTCTTTTGCTTTGTTTTCGGCTTGGGTCATGTCCAAAGCCATCAACAACTTTGCCAAAAAAATCAATAAAAGAAAAACAACAAAATCACAAAATTCCAACAAAGGTGGCAAGTTTTTCAAATCCATGTCTAAATTGTCTCATTGATAAAAACATACCAAAAATTCGTGGCCTTCATGTATATAGACTCAATGATGTGTTTTGAAGCCTAATAATTCTTGTTTTGGCCGAATTTTTAGTGTTGGACCTAATTCAGCTTTGATTCGTCCGAAAGGTACTTGACTTCCAAATTGCTGGTGCGTTAATCTAGTATGACTTGGGTCAAGTGAAATAGCTTTGGACCCACTCCATAGAAGCCCTCATGTGTTGCCATTATGCCTTGGAGTTGTCTGTCACACTCGACCATGGCATTCTGTGTTAGCCCCGTCATTGCATCTTTGATCTTCTTAGCTCTTTGGTGTGTGTGACGCGGAACTCACTTGGATGTTTAAGGCAAAGCAAACCCCTCGCAACGGATAGAACCCCAAGCACCGCGAATTCTATTTTGTAGGAACAAAACCCTTCCAAGGCCACAAAGAAGACCCACAAAGAACTTGTCTTTGAGAACCCTTAAGATGATTCCTTGCAGTGTTCTGCTAGCACGAATAAGTCAAAGCTGAAACAAAGGGGAATCCCTCCTGACATGAGTCCAACCACACCATAGACATTACAGGATGTAGCTAACAACTTGGAGGAACCCATGCAGTTTCCAACAGGTCCAATCACACGCCAAAGAGCAAAGAAGATCAGAGAGGCCTTTGCGGGACTAGCTTAGAGCTATGTGACCAGTTGCAGCAACCAAGTCAATTGCACACCAGAGACATATATGGGAATAACCAGAGAGGTCCCCAAGCTATTTCATTTGACCCAGATCAGCTCAGACTGAAGCATAGCAGAGCAGCTTCAGCACCAGCACTATTTTGACCCGATTTGACCTATTTTGGGACTATGTTGAATTCGGCCAAATGGGGGCATTTTTGTCATTTTTGCTCGACATGTTGACTTTATTTATGATATAATTAGGCTATTTGACTAGGTCATTAGGGTTAATTATGCTTAGAACCTTGCTTATTGAGTAAGCACGTCAATTTACTATTTGATGTAAGCACCTCAAATTAGCTTAAGTTAGATTAGTTTCTAATCATTGTTTTAAGCTACTTTAGGTGGGAAAAGACTTTTAGGGACGTGCTTGAGTGAAAGCTTTGGGTAGTTTTTAGGTCTTTTGGTACTTTCACTTTAGGGACATTTTTGTCCATTCACACCTTTAGTGTTTCTCTTTGTAACCTATTTAAACTTTGTTTTCTTATTCTTTGCAATAACATACACGACATTTTGAGCAGCTTTCAAGCTTTTAAGCTTTGGCTATGGCTAAATTTCTTGTGAGGGAGGGATTCCCCTTTTCAAGTTCAAATTGACTTATCTAAGCTTGGCAACTTAGTGGCGACTCCATTGCTAACAAAATAAAATCTAATTTCATGCTTGTGGTTATCATGGACGTGAGTTTCATGGTGGTTAGGGGCTGATCTTGGTTGGGTTTTGTTCCTACAAAATCATTATTCAAAGTTCTTGGGGTTTTGAGAAAGATGCTTGGGGGTTTGCTTGGTTTCCAATCCAAGTGAGTTTCTTGTCATTTGGTATCATGAGCTGAGGGTTCCAAGGTCTGATTTTCCTATCTTTATGTGTTGTTTGATTGTGTTTTCATCTTTGTTCTTTGTTGATTTAGTTTCAGCATCAAGGTTTTACTTCCACCTTGATTCGGCCATTGTAGGATCTTATTGTTTCTTGATGATTCTTGTTGATTTGTGATCAAAATAGCATGAATAACATTCTGCCCTTGAGTGTTTTTGATTGATCATGAGTATTTCTTTGAGTGAAGCCTTGGCTACTTAGGTCAAATTGGGGCTTTTGTGTTCTTTGCGTGAATCAAGTGTTTAGTTGTTAATTGCATGTTACTAGGACGTGTTTAACATTGTTATTACGTTATTTGTGTCAAGAATCCAAAAAAAAAAATCAGATCAGATTCGACCTAGTGAGATTTATTGATATATCTTGTCTTGCTATTGTTGAATACATGCAATTAGTGTTGTTTCCATAGGTATTATTCATATCAACTTTGCAAAAAATCAGAATTGACATCATTCATCTTGGTATTTACGTGAGCTTACTTGTTTGCATTCTTGTGAAGTTAGCACAATCTTGTGAGTTTGAGTGAAAAGAAAGAAAGATTGAGTGCATTATTGATGAATGTGAATGTGTAATTGATGAAACAAATCTGAATGCACCAAATTTGGTGATTGGAGTGACTTGTATCATTGTTATCTTGCTGATTTGTGTTGTTAATGTTGAAGAATCAAGTGAAGCAAGGTTGAGTGCAACAAATTTGCACTAAATTCGTGTGTATCCAAGCAAGTATCACTTGCCACCTCTTGAAATATTGTTATTATAAGTGAAGAGGCAATAAATTCATCATTAGCTTGACATGGGAACTTGTGTGTAATCATTTGTTTTTAAGGTGCTTGAAGAGGCAAGTAGCTGCATCACCTAGTTTTTTTTTTTTGGATAACCGGGGTGTCTGGGCCAGCTTACGCGCACCTCGACTAATCCCCGGGACCTGTGCCCCGTGCCCTCAGAAGTTTCCCAACACAGATCAGGGTAAGTCGCTGGCTTTTCACACCAGGGGGCATGGCCTCAATTAAATGCATCTAGTGGGATTCGAACCTTGAACCTGAGAGGGAGAAAACCACTCAAGCACAAAGCCTTTACCACTGAGGCAACCCCTTGAGGTTTGCATCACCTAGTTGCTTGCAAAAACTATTTACTTAGCTTGTAATTTGACTTGGCTGAATTGGAAATTGAGTTAGTTACATTATAACTATATCATTTATACTCATTTGCAAGTTGAAATGTAGACATTACCACATTGCCGAATTGATTATATGAGTTACATTGTCATTTGAGTTGTATTTACATGTATTGCAAGTGCTAAAGATATAACTTGAAAATTACCGAATGTGGTAATCTTGTTATTTGCATTGTATTTCATTTGCTTTGTATACACTTTAAGTGGGAGACAAAGAAAAGAGTGAGAAAAAAAAAGAGTTAAGAAAAAAGGAAAAAAAAAAGAAAAGAAAAGAGTGAGACAAAAACAATAGCGAGTGATCACAAGATTGGCTAAGGTCACATTGAGTGCTTGCTTGTTTGTTTGCGTATTTAGCTAACTCGTTTTTTTTTCTTATTCCGTGCACTAGCTTAAGTCTCTTTGATTGAGTCTTCGTGATTACTATTCTTATTCGCATTATTCCATGTGCACTATATACATTATTGGTTCTTTGTGTTTCTGCTAGCTTGTGGACTACCTTAGTTGACCATTATGGGAATTGAGTTGATTTGTAATTGAATTGAGGAAGAACTCAAGAGTGGTAAGAGACAGTGATTGTGAGCACAGTATCGGGTAAAAGCCAATAGAGTGCAAACACGAGTGGAGTGATATCATTCGAGTGTAAACACATGAGATTGTGAGTTTACATATTTGTTTTGCTTTTTATTATTTCTAATCTGTTTGTTTAGTGTTGAGATGGCAGGTCCAAGTTTAACCATTGATGATGAGATCGAGGTTTTGGATACTTTCAAAAGTGATATCCAAGATATTATGAGTGATTATAGAAGATCTTATGAGAAATGGAAAAAGACTTGGAAGGTAACTAAATATGCAGTGAATGAAGAGAGTACTCAATAACCAAAAGCTATTGAAGTTGTGTGTAATGAAGTGAGAAGCACTTGTGATGTTGAGTGCATAGCGGATGAAAACACTTGTGAGGCCTTGAATGTTATGAATTGTGTTATAAGTGACATGGTGAGTGAAAATTATTGTGAGACCGCAAGCATTGAGGGAGTAAACACTTGTGAGGTAGTGTGCTTTGAGGTTGAAAAACATAGTGAAGATGAGCAGATGTGTGAGGAGGTCTTTGCAAGTATGGTTGAGATAGTGGCCATGAGTGATGATGAATCTGTGAGAGCTGGTGAAAAGAAAGTAGATGTGGTAGTGAAGTTTTTCCATAACATTTTCTCTATTGTTTATGATTTTTCATCGCAGGTACAAGTGGTCAAGTATGATTCTTTATATTTCAATATCATCGTCCAATTGATTTTGTCATAACTATCTATGATCCGGGTTCGGATTCGAGGACGAATCCATTTCAAGAGAGGGAGGATGACATGATCCAAGGGACAACATTTGACATGAATGCAGTCACCCAAGGAACATTAGAGCCTTTGTAATTGCCAACAGGCCCAATCACAAGCCAAAGAGCTAAAAAGATCATAGACGCAATAGCGCTGCCAGAGTTTGCATATAATAGATGCATTCATCCTTCTAGTTTTTACTTGCCTTATGAGATTGATTATGATTCTAACTCTTTAACTCATATGGATTTATTATCTTTGATTGTTATTAAGCATGGGAGTATGAATGATAAGGGAAAGGCTGAGTTGGTGAGAATAATAGGTTTCCAACGCATTGTGTATGACCCCGGCAATTGGGTGTGGCTTTATATGCAAGAGGAAAAGATCCAAGTTGCAACCAAGAGGAGATGGTCCATTTCAAGTCTTGGAGCGGATCAACGACAAAACTTACAATCTCGATCTTCCTGGTGAGTTTGGCGTTCCTGCAATGTTTATTGTTTCTGACTTATTTTATTTTTAATGCAGGTTCAGATTCGAAGTCGAATCCTTTTCAACAAGGAGGGAATGACATGAGTCCAACCACACCAGAGACATTACAGGATGCATCTAACAACTTGGAGGAACCCATGCAGTTGCCAACAGGTCCAATCACACGCCAAAGAGTAAAGAATATCAGAGAGGCCGTTGCGGAACTAGCTCAGAGCTATGTGACCAGTTGCAGCAACCAAGTCAAGTGCACACCAGAGACACATATGGGCATAACCAGAGAGGTCCCCAAGCTATTTCATTTGACCTAGATCAGCTCAGACTGAAGCATAGCAGAGCAGCTTCAGCATCAGCCCTATTTTGACCCGATTTGACCTATTTTGGGACTATGTTGAATTCGGCCAAATGGGGGCATTTTTGTCATTTGTGCTCGACATTTTGACTTTATTTATGATGCAATTAATCTATTTGACCAGGTCATTAGGGTTAATTATGCTTAGAACATTGCTTATTGAGTAAGCACGTCAATTTACTATTTGATGTAAGCACCTCAAATTAGCTTAAGTTAGATTAGTTTCTAATCATTGTTTTAAGCTACTTTAGGTGGGAAAAGACTTTTGGGGACGTGCTTGAGTGAAAGCTTTGGGTAGTTTTTAGGTCTTTTGGTAATTTCACTTTAGGGACATTTTTGTCCATTCACACCTTTAGGGTTTCTCTTTGTAACCTTTTTTTTTGGGGATAAAGTAAGTTTATTAACCAAAATAAAACTATACAAGAGCAAAGGGGGCAAGTGCCAGGATAGGTGAAGCCATTTATTGTCATAAGATGGATTCACCTTCCGTAAAAAGCTATCACGATTCCGAACATCAAAAAAAATATCACTAAGCAGAACAGAAACAGGCTGAAGAAGTGCATCATGAGTGCGGGCATTCCTCTCCCTCCAAATATGGTAAACTGACGCAGCAAAAGACAGCCGAACAAGAAGATGACCTAAAGAGGCTTCAGAAAACTGACACATCCACTCAACCGTCTGAAGCCAATCTCGGCAACTCCAATCTAACCCCACATAGCCAGCACAGTCGACCAGACCTTCGAAGAGAAGAAGCACTGGAAGAAAAAATGATCGATATCCTCACTTGAACAACACAGAAATACATCGCGAGCAAGCAGAGATACCGAACCTCATCAAACTATCCTGAGTAGAAAGGCCTCCCTGAATAGACATACAAAGCAAAAAGGAATGGCGGGGAATGGCCTTTCGGAACCAAACAACTCGAGACCAATGCACCAAGGTTCCCATTGTCCGCATGGCATTCCAGGCATTATCCACTGAAAATCTCCCTCTACTATCACCCTCCCAAACCAGCTCATCCTCTCTCATACTAGAAGGATTCGGAAGATGGGCCCAAGCCAAATCAACAAGGGCGGTAGACCTAGATGGGGGCCACCGCCAAGAAGAATCGGAAATAATGGAAGCAACTGTAGCCATCCTATCCAAGCCAGAGTCATAAATCACTCTCTCACCCAACGTATCCACAATCGGACCATAGGATGCCAAAAATCAAACCATAATAAAGTCTTCTCACCATTCCCAATCCTAAACTCTCCCGCCGTCGGGACCAAGAACGAAGCTCCAAATCTTACGCCAACTCCAAGAGCAATCTGTAGGGCAATGCACCTCCCAAAAACTTCTCCCCCTCAACAAATAAGACTGAACCCAATTCGACCAAGAAGAAACTGGCCAGAACAAAGAACCAAATGTGCTTAACAATAGCCGCTCTATTCCAAGTATCCAATCTCTTAATCCCCAGCCCCCCTCCTTTAGAGGTAAACAGACTCTACACCAAGCCACTCTCGCCCCATAATATGTGAGCTCAGTACCCTTCAAAAGGAAAGAACGGAGAATCGTCTCCACCTTCCTAATAACAGACTTATGAAGAATAAATAAAGAAGACCAATAAACTTGAATAGAGAACAAAACAGACTTAATGAGCTGAAGCCGCCCCGCATAAGAGAGAAACTTACTACTCCAACTCTTAGCACGCATAACAATACGATCCACAAGAGAAGCACAATCTGAGGCCCGGAGTTTAGTAGAAATCAAAGGGACTCCTAGATACCGCACTGGAAGAATCCCTTCTTGGAAGCCCAGAACATGACGCAGCTGGCCCTGAATGGTAGAAGAGATACCAGAGGAGAAGAAATGACTTTTAGCTGGATTCGGGATTAAACCTGATAAACCACTGAACTGCCCGAGATAATCCTTGATCAAGGAAACCGAGGAGGCATCCGCTTTACAAAAAATCATAAGGTCATCCGCAAAGCAAAGATGAGTGAGACGGTCCTTAGAACACCGTCCATGGAATTTGAAACCCTGATTAAGAGCCATTTTATGAAGTAAGCCTGACAGAACTTCCATAGCCAAAACAAAGAGATAATGAGACATAGATCACTTGTCGCAACCCGCGACCCCCAGAGAAAAACCATGCAACTCCCCATTAATAGACACAGAAAACCTAGAGAAGTCATACACTCCTGAATCCAACCCACCACCTCCCTCTGGAAAACCAACAGTCCACAAAACCTCAACCAAAAAGTCCCAACGACAGTGTCATAAGCTTTCATCAAGTCAATCTTAAGAGCACATCTCGGGGAACCACCAATCCGATGATAATTCCAAACCAATTCATGACACAAAAGAATGTTGTCACTGATACGCCTACACGCAACAAAAGCAGATTGATTATGACTTATCATTGAAGGAAGGATAACCTTGATCCTAAATAGTGTTGCAACAAGAAATAGGCCGATAATCCTTAACCTGGGAAGGGTTGGGAATCTTAGGAATCAGAGCAATAGAAGTAGCATTAACCTGCCTCAAGAGACGCCCATAGGAAAAGAAAGAGTGAATAGCACAAAGGACATCATCCCCGACAACACTCCAAGACTTCTTAAAGAATCCCGAATTAAATCCATCTGGGCTTGGAGCTTTATTGTCCTTCAGCGCGAACAAGACAGCCTTAATCTCCTCATCCGAAACCTCCCGGGTAAAGAGACTCACTCTGCTCAGCAGTCACATGCCTAGTAATTGTAATCTAAGGGCAACCCTATCAATATCTTGATGACAATGTTCGGGGCCCAAAATTGTCTCAAAAAAAGAAACAATCTCATCTCGAAGCAAAACATCTCCTCCATAAGGGTCCCATCCTCATTAGTGATAGAAGTAATCTTGCTACGGACGGCCGTAAAACTCTTCATAGCAGTAAAGAAGAATTTAGTATTCTGATCCCCAAGGTTTAGCCATTGAACACGAGATTTCTATCTATTGAAGCCTTCCTCAGCCCGACTCATGTCACCATACCGTAACAAAAGACTAGCTTCTTCAGCAACAGAGTCACTGAGGCACTCTTGTAAAGCACACTGCACCTATCCAACTCCCTCCTAATCTCCAAAACCTTACTCGGAATCTTAGAGAAATGCTCAACATGAAAACTTCTTCAAGGCCACCTTAACTCTTCAGCTTACAATATAAACGGAATATCGGAGTACCATGAACATCAATGTCCCAAGCCATAGCACAACTGAGAGAAAATCGGGATGATCAGCCCAAAAATCAAAGAATTTGAAGGGAATTTCCTCTTTGGGAACTCTGCAAGTTTAACCCCATAGGAGAATGATATGAAATCCGAGGGGGAAGAAAGCAGGCAGCAGAACCCGGGGAGAGACAACTCCCAGATGATTATAGAGAGACACAGTCCAGCTTACGCCAATAGGAGACTGAATCTGCTTATTAAAACAAGTAAACTGACAACCAGAAAACTGAAGATCATCCAAACCAGCCTCCTTACTAGGAGCCTTTTTAGGGCAGGAATTCACCGAATGGCCAAAAACTTCACAAGTAGTACATTTCACAGGAACCCATTCATTCAAACTCAACCCTAATAGGTGCCCTAGTACCATCAAGATACTGGAAAATAATCTCTTTGACAAGGGGGTTCCGAGCATCAATCTCATACAAGCGAGCGAAACTGAGCCGTTTCCCTGGAAAGGGTAATATGGTCAGCATTGAGAGGTCTCCCAACTGCACTTGCCACACAACTAATCCCTTTAAGCCGTCCATAAGGCAAAAGGCAGGTGAAAGAGTCTAACCCAAACCGGAACCTTAAATAGGTCCTCTTGGTCAAAGATAAGCCAGTTGCCAAAGTTGAGAACCAACGGTCTATTAGCCATATGCTAGGGGGCTCCGTCCAACACCGCACTAGCTCCTTTAAGGCTATCAATCTAAACAAAAGAAGGTCGTTATCGGATGTAAGAACCTCTAGCAAACCAAGCCTCCCCCATAACTTGTGCGCTATTAAGTTGACAGTTTGAAAAGGAAGTCTTTTACCCACAAAGTAACCAACCAATGTACTCCGCCAATACACACTACCCTCTTCAATAACCTCAGCAGGAGGGCACACTATAACCTTACCATCAATAACATTTGGTTGAACATAGTGAAGTGCGGTAGAAAAACATGCCGAGTCAGGAGGATCTACTCCTTTAGGTCCATTCAGCGCAGTAGCATAACTCTTAGGACAGGCAGAAGCATTGCCCCCCAAAGCTACTGCAGGAGACGAAATAGTATGACCAAAACCATCTGCCTTACCAACCCTAGAGGCATTAACTCCACCAACAGAATCACTCAATTTCATAGCCGGTGAAACTATACCAGAAACCAACCCAGAAGGCAGTACAGAATCACCAAAAGTGTTACTAGCCCTCACGGCATCACCAGCCTCATTCATAGGAGCAAATTATTCAGACTGAAACAGCAGTAGCCTCACCGGAAATAGTCGTAGGCAACCTGACTCCAGGGTCACAAGTCCAGTCACTGCAGAAACAACATTACCGGCCAAAGACTCACAAACAGGAAGAAGCACAGAAGGGCTAAAGGGCATAAACACAGTCTCGGTACCACAGGAAAACCTCCAACACCAGAGCCACCCTCAACATCAATAACGTTTCCACTAACATTAGTTGCAGGACCCAAACACCACCATACAACAAATCCACCACGGCACCAGCGCCCAAAACTACCAACAACCACCTACAATGCCATGTTCAGAATCACAAGCAACGCTAACAGACCCGGATGGTACGCCATGCCCAGACCCACTAGAACCCGAACAGCCAACAAAACCACTCAACGCCATGTCCAGAACCACAAACAACAACACTAGTAGACCCAGAGGATGCGCCAAACCCAGACCCACAAACAAAACTACCAGATCCAGAGGCCAAAGTTGGGAACGCCGAGCCAGAATCTGTAGGAACAACACCAGCAGAAACAAAAGGCTTAACACTAGTCACAGACGTCGGCACCGGTTAGCAGACCAAATGAGAGCTCGAAAGACCCGTCGAAGGTTTCAAACAACCACTGCCAAGATCCACAGGAGGCGAGGCGTTAACGGCCACAGAGACAGCCCTAACGGCCTTGCGGCCAACACCAGGGAGGCGCGGCCCCACCACAGGAAAACCATACGAAGACATAGGGAAGGACTGGAAGACAAGAGGGAGAAAGAGACGAATGGAGAAAGATACGAAGGCAGAAAGGAGATAGCCCAAAGGATTGGGGGGAAGGCAAGGAAAGAGGAAAGGGAAAAATAAATAATCAGATCATGGATTAAGGGTCTCAACGATGAGAGACGGGAATCGCCGAGAGGGAAGGGAATCAGATCAGGGATTAAGGGTCTCGACGATGAGAGACGGGATTCGCCGAGAGGGAAGGGAAAGTTGAGAGTATTCTGACTACTTGTAACTTATTTAAACTTTGTTTTCTTCTTCTTTGCAATAACATACATGAAATTTTGAGAAACTTTCAAGTTTTTAAGCCCAAAATGAAAAAATCGTCCCTTTTGCACAAAATCCTCCAAATTTACAAGGCCCAAATGATGTGTCTCAAGTCATTTAAGTCTTGTCTTGGTCGAATTTATGGTGTTGGACTTGATTCGGCTTGATTCGTCAAAATGCCAAATTGTGTCGTTGACGGCGCCGGGACTGACAGAGGAGGCGAGGCAGGGGCGGACACCAAGACAGTCCTGAGTGCCTTACGCCAATACCAGGGAGGCGAGGCCCCACAAACGGAACACCTGAAGACGAAGCCATGGGAAGAGACAAAAGGAAAGGGGAAAGGAAAAGGAAAGGGCAGAAACGCAAAGACGAAAGGTGGGGGGGGGGGTTGACGGAAAAAGGGAAACCAGATCGAAAATGGAAGATCTAAGATGAAGGGATAAGAGGAGAATGCGGTCTAGGCAAAAGAAAGGGTGGCGAATTGAAAATAGATCTAGGTTTAGGATTTAGGGGAAAATAACTTTAGAAAAGCCCAGATCTGAGAAGAGAGAATCAATTTGGTAGAAGACCAAAGAGATCCAGGTACACGAAGGAGAAGAAGCAAATCGCCCAGTTGAGAGCATATTCACTGTTCATCCGTTGATGCGCAACCTATTTTGTCGTTGATGCAGTTGCGAATGTATCTTTGAGTTGAGTGATTCTTATGCTACGAGAATCATGTCATTCCCTCAATCCTCGAAAGGATTCATCCTCGAATCCAAACCTGGATCAAAGATAAAGATTAGAAATACATGTGGTCGATTCAAAATTTCACTTGCCACCATAATTACTATGTGGCCCAGACTGGCTCGTGTCATTCCCCCACTCTTTAAAAGGATTCGCCCTCGAATCCGATTTAGCGAATTGGGACTATCATTGTCGGAGATGAAGTCAACTTCATGCCCAATGCCATCTGCAAAGAGAAAATTTGGTAAAAACTTCACTACCATATCCACTTTCATTTCACTCGCAATCAATGCTTCATCATCACTAATAGCCACTATCTCAACCATACTTGCTAAGACCTCACACACATGCTCAGCCTCACTTTTTTTTTCAACCTCAAAGCACACTGGCATACAAGTATTTACCCTCTTAATGCTTACGGTCTCACAAGCATTTCCACTCACCATGTCACTTACAACAACACACTCATAACCATTGGCCTCACAAATTGCCTTCCAAGCCTTTTTCCATTTCTCATAAGATCTTCTATAATCACCAAAGGTAGTTTGACAATCACGTTTGAAAGTATCTAAATCATTACTGTCAAATCTTACATTCTTCATTTTTTTTCTTTTTTGACACAAATTACAAACTACGATATTAAACAAACTTAACAAACTTGTAATAACTAAAGATTAATTGACGACACTCAACTAACAACAATTACTCAATTCAAAGAAACCTAAAACTAGAATGCTTAGAATAAGGAAATCACAAACTATGACAAAAGCAAACAAGCATGCAAACAATCTCGGAAGTATGTGAATTGGGATGAAAATTTGGTGCCCCAATAGAAATTTTGTTGAATAACCCTTCACGGACATCCAATTGACGATATAGAACCAACCAATCTCAACCAAATTTTGGAACTTTTTTACTCTTTTTTTTAGGTTACTAGAGCTCTTAAAAAAAATATTCCAAGTGTTGGCCGGTTTGGGGTCTGGTATGGTTGCTTCTCGGTTCCAATAGCTATTTTTTTACTCACAGGTTCGCCAGTATGAAGACCGGTATGGGTTTATGGAGACCAGTATGTGACCGGTATTGGTTTATGGAGACCGGTTTGTGACCGGTATGGGTCTATGGAGACCAGTATGGGACTGGTATGGTACCGATGTGATATTACCAGTTCCAATAGCTATGTAATCTCCAGGTAGACTGGTATTGAGGCCGATATAGGACTGGTATGTCGGTCACCGACAGATCAGAAATGCAAAAACACTTAAAAAACATAAAAACTAAGAATCAAGATGAACAAGTATCTTGATGACCAACAAACACAATAAGACTAAATGAAAAACACAAAGTAAAGATAGAAAATCAGACCTTGGAACCCTAAGCTCTGCTACCAAATGACGCGGAACTCACTTGGATGTTTAAGGCCAAGCAAACCCCTCGCAACGGATAGAACCCCAAACACCGTGAATTCGATTTTGTAGGAACAAAACCCTTCCAAGGCCACAAAGAAGACCCACAAAAAACTTGTCTTTGAGAACCCTTAAGATGATTCCTTGCAGTGTTCTGCTAGCACGGAGACGCCACCAAGGTTGACACGCCTTAGATAAGTCAAAGCTGAAACAAAGGGGAATCCCTCCCTTAAGCTTGAAATTCGGCCATAGCCATGTTTCTTTGAAGAAATTTGAAATTTGCAAGTTATTATTGAAGAAGACAAAGTTTACAATATATAGGATAAGGCAAATTTACTAAAATGCCCTTCAAAAGGTAAAAAGACCAAAAGGTCCTAAAACTACCCAATGGCTACATAAAGCTAAAGCCCTAAGTAGTCATTTACTAATTATTACAAATATCTCCTCCAAGATCTTTATGCAAGTGGCAAAAAGATCAAAAAGAAAAAGTCAACAAAAGGGGCATCTTTTCTAAAGAATGCCCAATAGGTCATTTAACTAACTAACTTAGTTCTAAACCAATTTAACTAAATGACTTAGCTAAATTAGTTACAAATAATAACTAAAGTCATAATTAGTCAACATTACAAAGATAAAAATCAAAAAGTCAACAAAAGAGGCAACTTTTCCCAAAAATGACAAAATCATCCCTTTTGCACAAAATCCTCCAAATTTTGTGGGCTTCCATTTACAAGGCCCAAATAATGTGTCTCAAGTCATTTAAGTCTTGTCTTGGTCGAATTTATGGTGTTGGACTTGATTCGGCTTGATTCGACAAAATGCTCAAATTATGTCGTTGATGCAGTTGGGAATGTATCTTTGAGCTGAGTGATTCTTATGCTACGAGAATCATGTCATTCCCTCAATCCTCGAAATGATTCGTCCTCGAATCCAAACCTGGATCAAAGATAAATATTAGATATACCCATAGTCGATTCAAAATTTCACTTGCCACCATGATTACTAGGTGGCCCAGACTGGCTCGTGTCATATTTGTTACTTCTAATCTGTTTGTTGAAGCTTTGAGATGGCAGGTACTAGTTTGACGGTGGATGAGAAGCTTGAGGCTTTAGATAGAAAGTTTACAGATATGATGGAGAACATGAATACTGCTTTGGAGAGGCTTTCAAAGAGTGTTGATAGTATACAGACAGGCAATATTCCATGAGTACCACCACAAGTTGTGCCCCCGCGGCAAGTTCCACCACGTCGAGTACCAGTAGTGGAAGAGGAGGCCGAGAATGATCCTGATGGGTTTGATGATTTGGAAGACTCAGTTGAGGAGGAAGAGAGGTATAGCCCCATGAATCATAGGCAAGAGCGGAGGCATGATAGAAGAGATAAGAGGTTTAATAGACAGAGAGGATTTGATGACAGACGTGAGGATTATGAAAGGAGGGGTTATGGTAGACATGGTGATATTGATGGTGATTTGAGTAGCATCAAGATCAGGATACCAAACTTCCGGGGTAAGAATGATCCTGAAGCGTATTTAGAGTGGGAGAAGAAAATCGAGTTGATTTTCAACTGTCATCATTACTCTGATGAGAAGAAATTCAATCTGGAAACCATGGAATTCACTGATTATGCGATGATTTGGTGGGATCAGATTGTCACTAACAGAAGGAGGAATTATGAGAGGCCAGTTCAGACATGGGAAGAACTTCGAGGTCTCATGAGGAAACGATTCATACCCAGCCATTACTACCGAGAGTTGTATCAGAAACTACAACATATGTATCAAGGGGCCAAGGGTGTAAAGGATTACTATACTGAGATGGAGGTTGCCTTAATCAGGGCAAATGTAGTGGAGGATGCAGAGGCTACTATGCAACGGTTTCTAGGGGGCTTTAATAGAGAGATTGCTAACATGGTGGAGTTGCATCATTATGTTGATTTGGAGGATAAGCTTCACATGGCTATCAAGGTAGAGAGGCAACACAAGAAAAATACTACATCCAGATTTGGTACTCAGACTACTTCTGCATGGAAGGGGAAATGGGTTCCTAATGATCGACAAGATTGAGGCTTTAACAAGCCAAGGGCCAAACCAAGTGCCAAAGGTAATGACGCTTCCAAACCAAGCAAGGCTAGACCGAAACCTGAGGGAACAACACCCAAGACTTAGGACGTCAAATGCTTCAAATGTTTGGGGATGGGACATTATGCTTCACACTACCCAAACAGGCACACCTTAGTAATTGATAAGAAGAGTTGTGAGGTACATTCTACTGACAGTGAGGTTGAGGTTGAGGATGATGAGCCTGCGATGGAGGATACTAGTGACAGAGAGGGAGCTGCATACCCGCTGGATAACTTGTCCTTAGTTGTGAAGCATGCTTTGAGTGCAAAAATTGGTGAGGATGAGAGAGATATGCAAAGGGAGAACATATTCCATACTAGATGTCGTGTGAATGGCAATGGGTGTAGTATGATCATTGACGGGGGTAGTTGTACTAATGTCGCAAGTACAGCTTTAGTTGAGAGGTTATGATTAGATTGCTTGAAGCATCCCAAGCCTTACAAGTTGTAGTGGTTGAATGACTGTGGAGAAGTATGGGTGACTAGGCAGGTATTATTGAGCTTCACCGTTGGGCCTTATACAGATGATGTTTTGTGTGATGTTATACCCATGCATGCATGACACATTCTTTTAGGAAGACCATGGCAGTTTGATAGAAAGGTTATACACGATGGGTTTAAGAATAAGTATTCATTTCAGCATAAGGGAAAACTCATTACCTTATACCCACTTACACCGAGGCAAGTCCACGAAGATCAAGTCAAGTTGCAACTTGAGAGAGATAGAGAGAAAGAGAGTGCAAACATAGCCTTGGAGAAAACACGTGAGGGGAGTGTGACCAAACCTGGTAAAGAAATTAAGGCTAAGGCCGTGAGTGTTCCAAAGGGGTGTGTGAGTGAACCTAAGGGGGAAACGAAAGGGTGAGTGAAAAAAAGCTTCTACATTGGTGAGGGTGAAGCAATGAGAGCTTACAAGGCTAGCAAGCTCATGATTTTTCTAGTCTACAAAGATCACCATATTTGTTTAGCTAACACTGACCCTTTGATTCCTTTGTCTATTTCATCTCTTTTGCAGGAATTCAATGATGTGCTGACAGAGGACATTCCTAGTGGGCTCCCACCCATTAGAGGTATTGAGCACCAGATAGATTTCATACATGGCGTAATCATTCCTAATAGACCAGCCTACCGAAGCAATCCTGAGGAAACAAAAGAACTTCAGAGGCAAGTGCGGGAGTTGATGGAAAAAGGGTATGTCAGAGAAAATATGAGTCCTTGTGCGGTACCAGTTCTTCGAGTTCCTAAAAAAGATGGTACGTGGGGTATGGACGTTGATTGTCGAGCGATCAATAATATAACGGTAAAGTATCGTCACCCTATTCCTAGACAAGATGACATGTTAGATGAGTTGCATGGTTCCAAAATTTTTAGTAAGATTGATTTAAAGAGTGTATACCATCAAATTCGCATGAGAGAGAGAGATGAGTGGAAAACTGCATTTAAGACCAAGTATGGCCTGTATGAATGGTTAGTTATGCCATTTGGTCTTACAAACGCACCTAGCACATTTATGAAATTAATGAATCATGTTATGCATGTATTTATAGGTAGGTTTGTTGTAGTTTATTTTGATGACATCTTAGTTTACAGTAAAACAATAGATGAACATGTTACACATTTGAAGCATGTTGTTGATGTGTTAAGGCATGAGAAACTGTATGCTAACATTGATAAGTGCACTTTTTGTATGGATAGAATGGTTTTCCTTGGTTTTGTTGTAAGTGCAGATGGCATCGAAGTCGATGTGGAAAAGGTAAAGGCAATTCAGGATTGGCCTACACCGACAACTGTGACCGAAGTCAGAAGCTTCCATGGATTAGCAAGCTTCTACCGTAGATTTGTTAGAGACTTTAGCAATATTGCAGCACCACTAACTGAAGTAGTGAAGAAAATTGTTGGCTTCAAATTGGAAGAAGAGCAGGAGCGTGCATTCCAAGATCTTAAAATGAAGTTGTGCAGTGCAACTGTTTTGGTGCTACCCAACTTTGAGAAGACATTTGAGATTGAGTGTGACGCATCCAGATTAGGCATTGGAGCGGTTCTTATGCAAGAAAAATGGCCAATTGCCTACTTTAGTGAGAAGCTTAACGGAGAAGTTTTGAGATACCCCACATTCGACAAGGAGTTTTATGCGTTAGTGAGAGCCCTTGAGACTGGGCAACATTATCTATGGCATCGAGAGTTTGTGATCCATACATACATGAGTCATTGAAGTATTTGAAAGGTCAAGGTAAGCTAAACAAACGACACGCATGATGGTTAGAGTTTGTTGAGACATTTCCATACGTAATCCGCTACAAACAAGGCAAGGAAAACATTGTCGCTGATGCACTATCGCGAAGGTATGCTTTACTTACTTCATTGAATGCAAGGATGCTTGGGTTTGAATTTCAGTACTATCTATGCTGCATGTGAAAAGTCTACCTTTAGTAAATTCTACCAACATGATGGGTTTTTGTTTAAGGAAAATAGATTATGTATTCTTTTTTGTAGTATGCTTGAATTGTTAGTTAGAGAAGCGGATGAGGGAGGTTTAATGGGGCACTTTGGCATTGCCAAGACCTTAGGAGTTTTGAGTGAACATTTCTATTGGCCTAAAATGAGGAGAGATATTGAGCGTTTGTGTGATAAATGCTTAACTTGTAAAAAGGCTAAATCTAAGGTTATGCCTCATGGTTTGTATACACCATTGCATGTACCTAGCGAGCCATGGGTAGATGTATTAATGGACTTTATATTGGGTTTACCTAGGACTAGGCGGGGTAGAGATTCCATTTTTATAGTGGTTGATAGGTTCAGTAAGATGGCACACTTTATAGCATGTCATAAGACTGATGATGCCACTAACATTGGTGACTTGTTCTTTAGAGAAGTAGTACGACTCCATGGAATTCCACGGAGTATAGTTTCAGATCGTGATGTTGAATTCCTTAGTCACTTTTGGAAAGTCTTATGGGGTAAGTTGGAAACTAAAATTTTGTATTCTACTACTTGTCACCCCCAAACTGATGGACAAACCGAGGTGGTTAATAGGACTTTGACTCAGTTATTGCGTACTATTATCACTAAGAACTTAAAAAAATAGGAGGATTGTTTTCCTTTTATTGAATTTGTATATAACCGTAACATTCATTCTTCTACATCTTATTCACCATTTCAAATTGTTTATGATTTTCAGCCACTAACTCCATTAGATCTGTTAACATTACCTGTTGATGAGCATGCAAGGTTAGATGGCAAAAGAAAAGCTGATTTGGTGAAACACATACATGAGAAAGCAAGAGAGCACATACAGAGAAAGAATGAGCAATATACTTCTCATGCCAATAAGGGAAGAAAACGTGTGGTATTTCAGCCTGATGATTGGGTTTGGGTACACATGCGCAAGAAGCGATTTCCTGAACAATGTAAATCCAAGCTACAACCAAGAGGAGATGGTCCATTTCAAGTCTTAGAGCGGATCAATGATATACAAACTGGATTTACAAGGTGAGTATAATGTGTCTACTACATTTAATGTTTCTGACTTAACTTGTTTTTATGCAAGTACAGATTCGAGGTCGAATCTTTTTAAAAAGGGAGGGAATGACACGAATCCAGCCACTCAAAGAACATTAGATGTCACAACCAATAATATGGTAGAGCCTTTGCAAGTTCCAACATGGCCAATCACACGCCAGAAAGCTAAGAAGATCAGAGACGCAATGGCAGGACTAGCATAGAGTGCCATGACTGAGTGTGACAGACAACCCCATGGCATATTAGCGTCACCTGAAGGGTTCAATGGGGTGGATCTAAAACTATTTCACGTGGCCCAAGTCATTATAGAAGACGCGCAATAGCCAATTTTGAAGATAGGAGCATTTTGAAGAATTTGGTCATTTTATGCCTTATATGTAATTCGGCCAAATGGGCTTGTATTTTGACCTTTTGCTTGACATGTTGACTCTAGTTAGGCTATTTTTAACTTAGTTAACTAGATCATTTGGGTCAAATTGGATTAGAACTAAGGTAGTTAGTTAAATGACCTATTAGGCATTCTTTAGAAATGATACCATTTTTGTTGACTTTTTCTTTTTGATCTTTTTGCCACTTGCATAAAGATCTTGGAGGGGATATTTGTAATATTTAGTAAATGACTACTTAGGGCTTTAGCATTATGTAGCCATTGGGTAGTTTTAGGACCTTTTGGTCTTTTTACCTTTTGAAGGGCATTTTAGTAAATTTGTCTTATCCTATATATTGTAAACTTTGTCTTTTTCAATAACAACTTACATATTTAAAATTTCTTCAAAGAAAAATGGCTATGGCCGAATTTCAAGCTTAAGGAAGAGATTCCCCTTTGTTTCGACTTTGACTTATCTAAGGCATGGCAACCTTGGTGGCGTCTCTGTGCTAGCAGAACACTGCAAGGAATCATCTTAATGGTTCTCAAAGATAAGTTCTTTGTGGGTCTTCTTTGTGGCCTTGGAAGGGTTTTGTTCCTACAAAATTGAATTCGCGGTGCTTGGGGTTCTATCCGTTGCGAGGGGTTTGCTTGGCCTTAAACATCCAAGTGAGTTCCGCGTCAGTGGTGATAATTATATCCCTGCTTCGGATGTAGTTGCTTTGCATTATGTTCAACCCAACTTTGTTGATGGATGGGTTAAGGTAAGTCCTCCTTTGGAGGTTGCGGAAGAATGAAGTGTGTTTTGGCGTAACATGTTAGTTGGTAATTTTGTGGGGAAAAGGCTCCCAGTCTCAAATTGTTGATTCTATTGCTCACATGATTTGGGGTAAGTTAGGCTGACGTGAGGTTTTGATGTCGAATAACGGTTTTTTCCTATCCAAATTTGCTAGCTTTTAAGAAGCTTGTGTGGTCTTGGACAAAGCCTCTTGGCATATGGCGAATAGGCCTTTGGTTCTTAAACATTGGCAACCGAGTTTACCTTTGACTAAAGAGGACATCAACAAAATTCATGTTTGGGTTCGCCTTTATAATTTACCTTTTGAGTTTTGGACTGCTAAGGGCCTCAGTTTTATAGCTAGTGCAGTGGGTTTCCCTCTTCATGCTGATCATATCACCCTATCTAGGAAACGACTTAATTATGCCCGGGTTTGTGTAGAGATTGATGCTAGGAAGGCTCTGGTTGAGGATTTTGACTTCCAATGTTCGAATGGTATGTGGTTAAGAGTTAGGGCCGAATTTGAATGGGTTCCTGTGAAGTGTTCTACTTGTGAGATTTTCGGTCATTCTCTGAATTCTTGTCCCATGAGGGAGGAGAGTAAACCACCACAGACCTGGGTGCCTAAGACCACCACTCCTTCTACGGTTGCAGTTGGGACAGCCACCCATCGGATTTCGGACCACTCTCTTTTGGTTGTTAAACTTGCCGAGCTCCTTAAGAGGAAAATCCATTTTAAATTCTTTGATTTCTAGGCTGATCATCATGATAGCTTTATAAGACCATTCCTGCAATTAATAAGGGCATTAGCTGTAGCAAAAGAAGGTCTACCTAAGATTAGTGGAATTTTTGACTCAATGTTAACCACAGACTGAGTATCTAATATCAGGAAATCAGCGGGCTAATAGAATTTATCGATTTGAATTAAAACATCATCAACTACTCCTCGCGGTGCTATGATAGATCGGTCAGCTAACTGAAAAACTATAGATGTAGGTTTAATCTCACCAAGCCCTAACTGTTTATAGATTGAATATGGCTTGAGATTAACACTAGCACATAAATCAAATAACGCTTGACCAAACTCATATGTTCCAATGTGACAAGTAATGGTAGCACACCCTGGATCTTTATATTTTGGTGGAGTCATCTATTCAATTACAACACTAGCCTGCTCTGTCAAGAATGCAGTTTCTTCACATGGTGTTTTCTCTTTATGGTGCATAGATCTGTTGAGTTTCAATCAAGTCCCAAGGATCATTTATAAGCATAAAACAATATGAATACACATCAAAGGAGGTGCGGAATAAACTCACATTGAACGGTTTGAGATGCGAAGAACAAGTTGCGTTTTTGCCTCCCTCCAAGCTCGGCAGTGGCTTCCTCATGCAGTGGACTGCTGGGTTTTGGTGGTGGTGGTCTCCTCCATGATCGGCCATTGATGAACACCATGGAAGCTCCAAGCTCCAAGCTCCAAAAAATGATTCCAAGCTCATGAAGACACTTCCCTATCACCTATGTATCACTCAAATGTGTGCTAGCACTACTCCTCCTTATTTGCTTCTCTCAAATTCGGTCAAACCAAAATTTTTTTTGGAGAAGAAATCGGCTTGAAGCCGTGTGAGGAAGAAGAGAAAAAGAGAGGGAGAAGAGAAAACGTCAATGAGGAGAGAGAGAGATTATTGAAAAAGAAAAAGTGAAAAATGCTTTTATATTTTCCAAAATAATAAAGCCATATACCACTTTTTCAATTTTCAAAAAAGTTAAAAGCAAAAGCATTAATGCTTTTCAACTACTACATCAATCACTCAAATCAAGTGACAACATGTCACATCACTCAAAGTGACATTTGATTTGACGCTTGATGTGACTTGCGATTTGACGTACGATTTGACTTGCGTGCCGCACTCGAATTCGAAATGCGAATGCGCTCGCAAATAATCCCGGGCTAGGGTTCGCTAATTCCAAATTAACGAATTTTCCGTCGCGTCGTAATTAAATGATTACGCCTAGCGAAATCACTATTCACGTCGCTAACGAATTAATTCTAAATTAATTCGTTCGCCCGAATTAAAATCTAATTTTAATTCCGCGTCGAAATCCAATTTCTAATAATATATCAAATATATTATTTTATCGATTAATTCCAAATTAATCGTTCTCTCTCTTTAATTAATATTTTATCCGAGATAAAATATCTCCGTAATTAATCCCAGATTAATTTTCTCTCTCTTCTAATTAATCCCAGATTAATTAAGTGCGAGTTATACGTCATCGGTGAATCTTCAGGAAGCGACCCATGAGATCCCCGGATATGTTGGCAGTAAATACGGTCGTCGGACTATCCGAACACGTAAGTACCTCGTACTACGTTTATACCGATTTACAAGACAAGGTTGGCTTCTAGCAAAGCGCCATGCCTACCCAATTCTCCAGAAATATTCTTACAGGAATATATAGATCTGTATCAAGCGTAGTATACCGTAGTATTGTGTATATCAGCCCAGTATCGGATAGTCACGTGCTAGGGCTGGGGCTGGATAAGTGTCTGCCCCGTCCGAAGCACATGTCGGATGTCTGGTAACTAGTCTCTATAATCGGATATACATGACCTTGTCATAATATCCCGATGGCCGGCCAGCACTTAAGAGCACTAATACCTATCCTGCGTGACATCATCTCCACTATGACTGAAGTGATACTTCCGTCTCGACATCACACCCAATACACTACGACTCTCTGATAAACCCAGAAGTGGTGTACGCAGAACCGGTTAAAGCCCTGTACCACAAAGACCAAAGTCTACCGATTATCGCAAGTATTAGCGATGTAAGTCTCAGGTTAAGACTATACACACCTACCTTGATTTCGGCCTCCCATAGACACATAGTCATAATACCAATGGGATTCCGAGGGGTCTATCCAGAGCGAAGCTGTTTCCCGTACCATCGGTGAAACACGACCTCCTATCGCACTTGCATAAGTATCCAATACTTAAATATATGAGAACTATGCCGTTGTGCCCTCACAACGCGCACAAGTGCAATACTAGCCTATTCCGCATTATCGATGTCCAGTCTCGATAATACTCCGGCTAGGGATATTTAATGATTAATCCTTCGGGGACTAATACCGTCTCATATCATTCTCAGTCCAGGAACTAATCACAGGGACCTCTCTTCATTTATGTATCTATGGTGATCTAATCACAAATGATGAGAGTGCAATTTCTTTGTCACATAGTTAATTTGCTACAACAACACAATGATCTGTGCAAATAGTGACGCTATGGGTCTTTTTGTCCAACAATCTCCCACTTGGCACATAGCCAGTCACTCGAGTGTCTAACACCCGAACTATGTACTTTTTTTGGATAAGGACACCCGAACTATGTACGGTTCGCTCAAATTGCTGAGAAAAGATTTTTTTGTCAGCGGATTTGCATGATTATCGTCTGACGGGATTTATTCGATCATCACATCGCCACGATGTATGATCCGAACGAATCAGATGAATATAGAAGTATATATCTGGATCGTCGATGAGACCATTAATTCTTTAGCCTGTGCTGACAACTAGCTCAGCCGCTAACAGAACTATATCTAATCTAATTAGATTTATTATCGATCCAAATGGCTTCTATTGCTGCCTCAGCTGCAGCAATAATCCGCATTTGTTGTTAATTCGGCAACAGTTATCTTGCTCGGAATATTTCCAGCTTACTGTCCCGTTATTCAAACTTTATAGTACCACAGTATTTACCGATTTGGAAACTTGCCGCAGTGATCCTAGTCACTTCAAGTTCTCCTACTCCATAATTTAAGACAGCATCTTTAGTTCTCTAAGATACTAATAGATGTCATTAACTTCAATCCAATGACTATCACTTGGATTGTCCTGATTGTGACTCCATATGCTCAAAGCGTATGAGACACCATATCGAGTACATTTTAAATGTACAATTTCCCAGAGAGTGTTAACAACTCCAAATCTATCCCAGTAGATCTTTATTCCTTGAATAAAGGTTGTTACTCCCCAGAATTCTACGGAGAATTTCTTATGAAAGCCAAGCTTTCACCGATTGCTTTATGGGAATTTCATTGTCAGTGCCCTCCCACTAACCTCCTTATATACACAAGAATTATTTCGTTTTGAGTCAAATCATAAACCATTATGATTATTTCAAACGTCAGTTCCAAGAACCTTATGCTTATTTCAATCCAAACATGGATCGAATAACCCGCAAACCTTGTTTGTCGGTTATACAAAATCGTCAGGATGTTGTAAGTGTTGAGTTTTTTCTAAGGTCCCATGATCAAACAAGACATGAAATAATGCGTGAATACACCAACGAAGATAGCGGAATACTTACATTGGTTGGTAGAGTCGATTTGAAGACAAATGAACCCAAAAAACGCACTGCCATGTAAGCTTACTGCATGCAGTCCACTGCCTCCAAAACAGAATTTTGAGATGAGAAACGCAGCTCCTAGCTTCGTTGGATGGATCCCGGCTCATGGTCGAACCTCCCTACCACCTTCGCAAGACTTGTAAGTGTGCTAGCACTTGAATTTTCACCATGAAAATCCACTCTTGCTTCCCTATTGTTCACGCCCAAACTGGTTCAATACCAGTGAAGAACAGCCACACTTTGGCGTGAGAGAGATAAGAGAGTTGAGAGAGTTCAATGATTTTTGTTACAAAAAATCAATTTATATTATGCCAATATTTATTAAATTAATAATAAACTTATGACACAAATCATGGCAATGGCTTAGAGTGTCAAACACTCAATTTCCATGCAAAACCATTGAGTGCATTGTACACTATCTCCATGCAATGCATTAGAATTAATAATGCATAATATGACATGTGTCATGTGGGCCCCACATGTTTCCAAATGAAAGTGGGCCCACGTGCACTCACGCGTTCGGGTTCGATATTTCCGAAATACCGAACTTACGTCGCGACGTTAATTAAATCGAATTTAAATAAATAATTGCGCCTAGCGAAATTATTATTTACATCGCTAACGAATTAATTCTAAATTAACTCGTTTGCCCGAATTAAAATCTAATTTTAATTCCGCGTCGAAATCTAATTTCGTTTAATATATCGAATATATAATTTACCGATTAATTCCAAATTAATCGTTATCTCTCTCTAGACGATATTTTATCCTAGATAAAATATCTCCGTAATTAATCCTAGATTAATTTTCTCTCTCATCTATATAATCCAGATTATTCAAGAGTGCAAGTTGTGCGTCATCGGTGGATTATCGGGAAGCGACCCATGAGATCTCCGGATAAGTTGGCAGTAAATACGGTCGTCGGAGTATCCGAATCACGTACGTACCAAGTACTACGTTCTACCGATTTACGAGACAAGGTCAACTCCTAGCAAAGCACCAATCATCCCAATTCTCCGGACATATCCTTTTAAGAATATTTAAGATCTATATCAAGCGTAGTATACTAATGTATTGTGCATATCGGCCCAGTATCGGATAGTCACGTGCTAGGGCTGGGGCTGGATAAGTGTCTGCCCCGTCCGAAACACATATCGGATGTCTGGTAACTAGTCTCTATAATCGGATATTCATGACCTGGTCATAATATCACGATTGGATGCGCATCTCTTAAGAGCACTAATACCGTATCCTGCGTGACATCATCTCCACTATGACTGGAGTGATACTTCCGTCTTGACATCACATCCAATATACTACGATTCTTAATATAACCGGCATTGGCGTACACAGAACCGGTTTAGAGTCCTAGACGACCTCAACTAAAGTATATCGTTGTCGTAAGCATTAGCGATGTAAGTCTCAGGTTAAGACTATACACACCTACCTTGATTTCGGCCTCCCATAGACACATATTCATAATACCAATGGGATTCCGAGGGGTCTATCCAGAGCGAAGCTGTTTCCCGTACCATCGGTGAAACACGACCTCCTATCGCACTTGCATAAGCATCCAATACTTATCTATATGAGAACTATGCCGTTGTGCCCTCACAACGCACACAAGTGCAATACTAGCCTATTCCGCATTATCGATGTCCAGTCTCGATAATACTCCGGCTAGGGATATTTAATGATTAATCCTTCGGGGACTGATACTGTCTCATATCATTCTCAGTCCAGGAACTAATCATAGGGACCTCTCTTCATTTATATATCTAAGGTGATCTAATCACAAATGATGAGAGTGCAATTTCCTTGTCAAATAGTTAATTTGCTACAACAAACACATGATCTGTGCAAATAGTGACGGCTATGGATCATTTTGTCCAACAATCTCCCACTTGGCACATAGCCAGTCACTCGAGTGTCTAACACCCGAACTATGTACGGTTCGCTCAATTGCTGAGGAAGGTTTTCGTCAGCGGATTTGTATGATTATCGTCTGACGCGATTTATACGATCATCACATCGCCACGATGTATGATCCGAACGAATCAGATGAATATAGAAGTATATATCTGGATCGTCGATGAGACCTTTAATTCTTTAGCCTTGTGCTGACGCCTAGCTCAGCTGCTAACAGAACTATATCTAATCTAATTAGATTTATTATCGACCCAAATGGCTTCTATTGCTGCCTCAGCTGCAGCAATAATCCGCATTTGTTGTTTATTCGGCAACAGTTATCTTGCTCGAAAGATTTCCAGCTCACTGTCCCGTTATTCAAACTTTATAGTACCGCAATATTTAATTGTTTGGAAACTTGTAGCAGTGATCCCAGTCACTTCAAGTTCTCCTTCTCCATAGTTTAAGACAACATCTTTAGTTCTCTCAGATACTAACAGATGTTCTTAATGTTCAATCCAGTGACTATCACTTGGATTGACCCAATTGTGACTCCATATGCTCGAAGCGTATGAGACACCAATACAAGTACATTTTAAATGTACAATTTCCCAGAGAGTGTTAACAACTCCAAATCTATCCCAGTAGATCTTTTATTCCCTGAATAAAGGTTGTTACTCCCCAGAATTCTACGGAGAATTTCTATTGAAAGAATATCTATGAAAGCCAAGCTTTCACCAATTGCTTTATTGGGAATTTCATTGTCAGTGCCCTCTCCCACTAACCTCCTTATATACACAAGAATTATTTCGTTTTGAGTCAAATCATAAATCATTATGATTATTTCAAAACGACAGTTCCAAGAACCTTATGCTTGCATTAATCCAAACATGGATTGAATAACCCGCAAACCTCGTTTGTTGGTTATACAAAATCGTTAGGATGTTGTAAACATCCTCCAAAAGGTTTCATTTTCAGGAAAGCGATTTTGATCTGCATCTGACACATTTCATAAATGAAATATGCAGTATTAACAAGCATCATCAAAATGGATTTACTATGGCAACAGATAAAAGGTTGAACCGTTATTAACACAATGTTGATAACGATACCTTTTCAGTCACAAGCCTAGCTTTGTACGTTGGTTTGTTACCATCCATGTATGTCTTCCTTGAAGACGATTACAGTACCATTAGGCACAATGCCTTGTGGTACAACAACTAGTATCCAAAATAGTTGTTATACATGGAATCCACTTCAGATTCATGGCACTTTGCCATAATAGGAAGTCGATACCTCGTATCACTTCCTCAAAACGTAGTCGGTGGATATACCTTCATAAGATTGACATCTTTATGAGGTTTGATCAGAAACCCATACCCTAGGTTGTTTTCTGACTCTATCCGATCTACTCAGTTCTTGTGTATTTGAAGATTAATGGTATAGATTCATCATAGATGAACTATTTGTGTTCCATTAAGGACTTCGTGCCTTGAACAGTATTACTCCGTTTTCATCGAGTATCACTATCCTCCCACTGACCACTGCATATCGATATTCCTCTCAGGAAAAACCACATGGTGAGCAACAATCACATTGTTCTCATGTGAGATTTATAAGTACTATACTTAAGGTTTTCTTTAGGATAACCTATATTGGCACTTATCCAATTGGGTCTTTAGTTTGGTATCATCCAAACGTTATGCATGGCATACCCAAATTATTAGGAATGAGAAACCCTGTTTCTTTCCTGTTCATATCCTATATGATATCTGTCAAACGGATTTATATGGAACCTTATTCTAATAAGTTTTGCACTGTAGATACATATCCGTTGAAGGAAATGGTAGCTCAAAGCGACTCGTGATAAACCTTATCATGTCCAACAAAATTCGGTTTTTAGTTTGGACACACCGTCTAACTGACGTGTCTCGGGAGGAGTCCTCATATGAAAGAATACCGTACTCTTTCATGTACATATGAAACTTACTGCTTAAGTATTTTCCAATACGGTCTCACCGTGACGGCATAATACTATAGTTGATCTGTTAATCTACTTCGTGTCGAAACCCTAATAGTTTCCGATCTGTGTTCTTCAAAAGAAACACATAACCATAACGTGATGTTACATCCGTTAAGGTCACGAAATATTCATGTCCACATCTAGCCCAGCTAGATATGGGCCCACTAACTTCACCATGAATAGGGCTAACAGATCGGTGGCCCTTTTACTATTACCAAGAAATAGTATTTTAGGTACTTTACCTAATAAACTAGATTCGCAGACCTTATTTGAATAGTCAAATCAGTCCTAGTACCCACTCTTCAAAAGTGTGGATATACGAGTCTCGTTTAATTGTGTCCTAGACAACAATGCCACAAATAAGTCTCTATTGATCAAATCAATTTGAGCTATTTATTTGTCATTTTTATATGTTTTGAGCTTTTATTATATTCAAAATATAAATTCTGTTATTCACATCTAATGTGTTTATCTCAGTATCATCTTTATATAATAAAAACTTAGTGTTCTAGAATATAAAGGTTTATCCGCAACGGATTAAAACTATGATATAGAGATAATGTCTCTAGTCAAACTAGTTACATTATAACAGTTCCTAATTTAAGTACATACCCAAAGGGTAGTTCCTAAACTTAGGTATCTACGGTCGAAACAGCGACTTTCGTCCCGTTTCCGATTTGCAGAGAAATCTCGGCTTGAAGTCAGTATCCTGCTCAAAGCAGATTCTGAACATCAATACATATATTTTATGTACCACACTAAGTATTTAAAATCTAATTTCAATACTAGTAGTGAATATAACTTTGACAACATTTTTAAAGTCAGAGCCTGCCCTTTCTTTAATTCCTTTGTGTCTTCCATATCCAAATGGTAGTCACTTTGGGATATGTCAATTATCATTTCAATATTCACAAACCTTTGGCCAAGCCTTGGGTTTCGGAATATCGAAATGATGTGCACCTTGTGCAACTTGCCCAATTGCAAACTTTGACTTCTCTCCACTAGAATAGTCAAATCAATTCTCTAAGAATTATTAATTACAATTTAATATTTTTAAATCTAAAGATAGATGTATGATAAGTATAATAATTAAGCACTAAAGTCATCATCACATAAATCTTCCAAAGATTTTATGCTCTACTATTTGCTTAATTATGGGCTTAGTCATAATAAGTTATTTTATCAAATAAATTAACCTATTATTATTCCCAATATGAAAATTAAATCATTTAAAGCATTTAATCAATGATTATATATTTTAAATATTCAACTTTTCAATTCTTTCTGATTTCAATAGTCCAACTATTTAATCAATTTAATAAGGTACTATTTATTATAATGATTACAATAATCCAATTATTTAATCAACTATAATTTTAATTGATTACTATAATCTAATTATAAAATCAACTATCATTTTAATTCAATTATATTGATTACTATAACCAATTATAAAATCAACTATATATTGAATGAGTTTGTATATAGTCCAACTATATATATATTTAAAACAACATAAAATATTAGTCCAACTATACTTTTGATTAATATGACGAGTAAAATATAGATGAGCGCGTTCAGCGAGTATTCGAACGAATGTTGCAATTCAATACTTGCCTCCCACTATTTTTCTCGAGCCTCTAACCCTCTGTCGAGTACTCGGGAAACCGTGTTTCCTAGTGGGCTAGGATCCCGTTAAATATCACACAATCTTGACTTTGGCCAACAAATTGTATGATAATTAACTAGGTAGATCTCGAAGATCAATTGGATCTCATCCAACTCCTAGATCCAGTAGGTGGACATCCAAGTCCCAAACATATATTTTATATATGCCTATACATCGAATGTATACCCTAACTTTTTTCCTCTGAATCAACTAGGCCTTGGCTTTGGCACAACAAACCTAGTGATCCCAGTCAAGCGCGGACCCATTGACATGGAAGCTTCGTAATCAATGTCAATGGACAAGAAGTGGTCTTGACTTTGGCCAACAAACCACAACTTGGACATGACACCGATATGGAACAAAGCCTCGTGATAAAACACATCTTCGAAGGACAAAGGCTTGACTTTGGCCAACAACCCCTGCCAATCTCGGATCTTGAGTAAGAATCACTCAATGGAAGGAAAATAAACGCTTGATATTTAACGAGGGTTTTTCGTTGCAAATTGGCTACCAATGTAATTATCTTTGTAGGTCTCATCATCATACACCCTTAAACATGCATTCTAAATACATAATAAAGCGAGTATGAAATAAAATAATAATGATATGCGGATGGATACTTTACACATTGATCCTAGATCAAATCTCTTCCTTTCTCACTCAAGCTAGCACTTGTACTACTTCTACCCGTTACACTACACTTCTAAAGAAAACTCATATATATAGAGGGGAATAGGTGAGAAGAGAATACAAAGAGAAAGAAGGTGATAAGGCTGGACACGCAGGTCCAATTTAATAAATCGAATTTATTACAACAATTTCTAAAATGGCCCACCCGACTAATATCCATCCGATATACATTATTCATTCAACACAGCCACGTATTCACACACATAAGCATGCTATCAATCAATCTAATCAAATTAATTAATCTGATAATTAAGTGATCATCCAATGTTCAACAACGATTTGATTTTGTTCGAGTCAAACTCGTTTTGCGAATAAGTACTTAAAGTACGAATTCATGAATTAAATTAAACTACATCATTAAATCTAATTTAACATGTATTTAATACTAATTCACTATTCAATTCCAAATTAAATATTACACTTTTATTTAATAAACCTTTTACGATTTAAATTCCAAATCTAATCGTAACGCGTCTCAAAGATCGATTAACGTCCAACGTCAATTCAATTAAGTCCAATGGGCTTTTGATTGATTTCTTAAGGCGTGGACTTTTGGTCAACTCGGGTCAAACCGATAACCAAAGTCCAATCCGGGAATTACCCCATAAGCCCATAAATCAATCTTGGCCCATTAGGCCCAATTGAACTTTAAAGGTTCATTAAGTCGCATTTGGGCTTTATGGTCAAGGTTTTGGGCCCATTGGATCCAATCCATTTGGCTAAACCAAACTTGATAAATCAAGCCCAATAGGCCCAAATACAACATTTAAATCCAATTTCCAAAATTAGCCCAAATAATTAAATTCAAAAATCCAATTTTCCCCATTTAATTACCAAAGTGTATTACATGATCAATCAACTAAATCAACATTTCTAAAACACCATATTAGTCCAATTAATCATGCTTGATTCATTAATCATATGTCCCAAACACAAATTGAAAAAATAAACCCATCTACATGCTTAAAGGTCTCGGCCAAGGGAGTGATTTCATGTCCATTTCGGTTTCAATCCAATTAATCCGCAATCGCATTAAATACATATCCCGAATGATTTCCAATACATCCAATTATCAAAATCAAAATTTACCAAGACATTAGGGCATTTGTCACATTCGCCAACTCAAAGATTTTGGGGTTTTTGTCCAATTCGAAATCCAATCCAATTCGATTCAAATTAACATCAACCTAATCTGACAAAGAACCCACTTGGATTCGAAATCCAAGCAACCCAAGCAACGGACGGAACCCCAAGAACCGCGAATGATTTTTGTAGAAACAAAACCCTTCCAGGCCACAAAGAAGACCCACAAAGAACTTGCCCTTGAGAACCTTTAAGATGAATCCTTGTAGTGTTTTGCTAGCAAATGGAACGCCACTAAGTTTGCCAAAACTTAGATAAGTCGATTCAAACTTGAAAAGGGGAATCCCTCCCTTACAATAATTCGGCCATAGCCAAAGCTTTAAGCTTTTTGAGTTTACAAATTCGTTCTCTCTCAAATGAAGAAGAAGTAAGCTTAAATCTTGTTACAAAAAGAAACCCTAAAGGCATAAAGACAAAAATGCCCCTAAAAACGAAAATACACAATATCAAGTCTTTAAGTCTTTAAAAGCCTAAAAAAGCTTTATTCTAAACTGATTTGGGCCAAGTGAAATGGCTTTGGGCCCTTTCCATCGAAGCCCACATGCGCCTCTATTTGTTGGTTGCAGCCGGCCATAAAACTCTGAACTAATACCGCCATGTGCTTCTCTGAGTCTTTTGGTCCTCTGCCTCGTAATTGGCCCTACTGGTACTTGTAATGCGTCATTTGGTTTGTTGTCTGCCGGATCATGTCATAATCGATTCTAAACTCATCAAATGAATTAAAAATCAAAAAATCCAAGATCCCAAAATCATCAAACCATTCGGCCAAGGACAAATATTTGGGGAAAAAATTCCAAATCATTTTTCATCAAATTATTCCAACCAAAATGAAATTAAACATGTTATAAACATACTCAAACAAACAATTTATTCAAATCATGCTCAAATCACATTTACCCAAATGTTAAATCCCTAAAATTTCATGCTTGCAACATTAGCTCTGATGCCATTGTTGAGTTTTTCTAAGGTCCCATGATCAAACAAGACATGAAATAATGCGTGAATACACCACCGAAGATAGATAGCGGAATACTTACATTGGTTGGTAGAGTCGATTTGAAGACAAATGAACCCAAAAACGCACTGCCATGTAAGCTTACTGCATGCAGTCCACTGCCTCCAAAAATAGAATTTTGAGATGAGAAACGCAGCTCCTAGCTTCGTTGATGGATCCCGGCTCATGGTCGAACCTCCCTACCACCTTCGCAAGACTTGTAAGTGTGCTAGCACTTGAATTTTCACCATGAAAATCCACTCTTGCTTCCCTATTGTTCACGCCCAAACTGGTTCAATACCAGTGAAGAACAGCCACACTTTGGCGTGAGAGAGATAGAGAGTTGAGAGAGTTCAATGATTTTTGTTACAAAAAATCAATTTATATTTATGCCATAATATTTATTAAATTAATAAAAACTTATGACACAAATCATGCAATGGCTTAGAGTGTCAAACACTCAATTTCCATGCAAAAACATTGAGTGCATTGTACACTATCTCCATGCAATGCATTAGAATTAAATAATGCATAATATGACATGTGTCATGTGGGCCCCACACGTTTCCAAATGAAAGTGGGCCCACGTGCACTCACGCGTTCGGGTTCGATATTTCCGAAATACCGAACTTACGTCGCGACGTTAATTAAATCGAATTTAAATAAATAATTGCGCCTAGCGAAATTATTATTTACGTCGCTAACGAATTAATTCTAAATTAACTCGTTTGCCCGAATTAAAATCTAATTTTAATTCCGCGTCGAAATCTAATTTCGTTTAATATATCGAATATATTAATTTACCGATTATTCCAAATTAATCGTTATCTCTCTCTAGACGATATTTTATCCTAGATAAAATATCTCCGTAATTAATCCTAGATTAATTTTCTCTCTCATCTATATAATCCCAGATTATTCAAGAGTGCAAGTTGTGCGTCATCGGTGGATTATCGGGAAGCGACCCATGAGATCTCCGGATAAGTTGGCAGTAAATACGGTCGTCGGAGTATCCGAATCACGTACGTACCAAGTACTACGTTCTACCGATTTACGAGACAAGGTCACTCCTAGTAAGCACCAAGTCATCCCAATTCTCCGGACATATCCTTTTAAGAATATTTAAGATCTATATCAAGCGTAGTATACTAATGTATTGTGCATATCGGCCCAGTATCGGATAGTCACGTGCTAGGGCTGGGGCTGGATAAGTGTCTGCCCCGTCCGAAACACATATCGGATGTCTGGTAACTAGTCTCTATAATCGGATATTCATGACCTGGTCATAATATCACGATTGGATACGCATCTCTTAAGAGCACTAATACCGTATCCTGCGTGACATCATCTCCACTATGACTGGAGTGATACTTCCGTCTTAACATCACATCCAATACACTACGATTCTCAATATACCCGGCATGGCGTACACAGAACCGGTTAGAGTCCTAGACGACCTCAACTAAAGTATATCGATTGTCGTAAGCATTAGCGATGTAAGTCTCAGGTTAAGACTATACACACCTACCTTGATTTCGGCCTCCCATAGACACCTATTCATAATACCAATGGGATTCCGAGGGGTCTATCCAGAGCGAAGCTGTTTCCCGTACCATCGGTGAAACACGACCTCCTATCGCACTTGCATAAGCATCCAATACTTATCTATATGAGAACTATGCCGTTGTGCCCTCACAACGCACACAAGTGCAATACTAGCCTATTCGCATTATCGATGTCCAGTCTCGATAATACTCCGGCTAGGGATATTTAATGATTAATCCTTCGGGGACTGATACTGTCTCATATCATTCTCAGTCCAGGAACTAATCATAGGGATCTCTCTTCATTTATATATCTAAGGTGATCTAATCACAAATGATGAGAGTGCAATTTCCTTGTCAAATAGTTAATTGCTACAACAACACAATGATCTGTGCAAATAGTGACGCTATGGGTCATTTTGTCCAACAGTAAGCATCCTCCAAAAGGTTCCTTTTCAGGAAAGCGATTTTGATCTGCAACTGACACATTTCATAAATGAAATATGCAGTTATCAACAAGCATCTTCAAAATGGATTTACCATGGCAACAGGTAAAAGGTTGAACCGTTATTAACACAATGTTGATAACGATACCTTTCCGTCAAAAGCCCGGCTTTGTACGTTGGTATGTTGCCATTCATGTATGTTTTCCTAGAAGACTTTTAAGTACCATTAGGCACAATGCCTTGTGGTACATCAACTAGTATCCAAACTGGTTGACATACATGGAATCCATTTCGGATTATATGGCACTTTGCCATAATTAGGGAGTTGATACCTTGTATCACTTCCTTAAAACGTAGTCGGTTGGTATACCTTCATAAGATTGACATCTTTATGAGGTTCGATCAGAAACCCATACCCTAGGTCGTTTTCTGAATCTATCCGATCTACGAGTGTCTTGTGTATTTAAAGATTAATGGTATAGATTCATCATAGATGAACTATTTGTGTTCCATTAAGGACTTCCATTAACGATTTTCATCGAGTATCACTATCCTCCCACTGACCACTGCATATCGGTATTCCTCTCAGGAAAAACCGCATGGTGAGCAACAATCACATTGTTCTCATGTGAGATTTATAAGTACTATACTTATGGTTTCCCTTAGGATAACCTATATTGACACTTATCCAATTTGGGTCCTTAGTTTGGTATCATCCAAACGTTATGCCTGGCATACCCAAATTATCAGAAATGAGAAACCTCGTTTCTTCCCTGTTCATATCCTATATGACATTTGTCAAATAGATTTATATGGAACCTTATTCTAAATAAGTTTTGCACTGTTAATACATATCCTTCAGAAGGAAATAGTAGCTCAGAGCGACTCGTGATAAACCTTATCATGTCCAACAAAATTCGGTTTTAGTTCGGACACACCGTCTAACTGACGTGTCTCGGGAGGAGTCCTCATTTGAAAGAATACCGTACTCTTTCATGTACATATGAAACTTACTGCTTAAGTATTTTCCATTACGGTCTTACCGTGGCGGAATAATACTATAGCCGATCTGTTTATTTACTTCATGTCGAAACTTCAAAAGTTTCTGATTTGTGTTCTTCAAAAGAAACACATAACCATAACGTGATGCCACATCCGTTTAAGGTCACGAAATATTCATGTTCACATCTAGCCTAGCTAGATATGGGCCCACTTACTTCACCATGAATAGGGCTAACAGGTCGGTGGCCCTTATACTATTACCAAGTAATTAGTTTTAGGCACTTTGCCCAATATAACTAGATTCGTAGACTTTATTTGAATGGAATCAAATCAGTCCTGGTACCCATCTTCAAAAGTGTGGATATACGAGTCTTGTATAATTGTGTCCCAGACAACAATGCCACAAATAAGTCTCTATTGATCAAATCAATTTGAGCTATTTATTTGTCATTTTATATGTTTGAGATTTTAATTATATTCAAAATATAAATTCTGTTATTCACATCTAATGTGTTTATCTCAGTATCATCTTTATATAATGAAACACTTAGTGTTCTAGAATATAAAGGTTTATCCACAATGGATTAAGCACTGATATAGAGATAATGTCTCTAGTCAAACTAGTTACATTATAACAGTTCCTAATTTAAGTACACACCCGAAGGGTAGTTCCTAAACTTAGGTATCTATGGTCGAAACAGCGACTTTCGTCCCGTTTCCGATTCGTAGAGAAATCTCGGCTTGAAGTCAGTATCCAGCTCATAGCGGATTCTGAACATCAATACATATATTTTATGTACCACACTAAGTATTTAAAATCTAATTTCAATACTAGCTGTGAACATAACTAAGACAAATATTTTTAAAGTTAGAGCCTCGCCCTTTCTTTAATTCCTTCGTGTCTTCCATATCCAAATGGTAGTCACTTTGGGATATGTCAATTATCTTTTCAATATTTCACAAACCTTTGGCCAAGCCTTGGGTTTCGGAATATCGAAACGATGTGTACCTCGTGCTACATGCCCAATTACAAACTTTGACTTTATCTCCTCTAGAATAGTCAATTAATTCTCCAAGAATTATAAATTGCAATTTTAATACTTCTTAAATCTAAAATTAGATTTATGACAAGTATATTAAATTAAGCATTAAAGTCATCATCACATAAATCTTCCAAAGATTTTATGCTCTACTTATTTTGCTTAATTTTCGGCTTAAGTTATTTTATCAAATAAAGTAACATATTATTTAAAATATTATATTTTAATCCAATTATCATTTAAAATATTTTAATCCCATATTATATTTTAAATATCCAACTTTTCAATTTTATCTTGATTATAATAGTCCAACTATTTAATCAACGATTAGTGGTACTATATATATTATAATGATTATAATAGTCCAACTATATAATCAAATATAATCCAAATTAATTAACCTCAATTACATTGATTACTATAATCCAATTATAAAATCAACTGTAAACTGAAATTAATTAATTCAAATATATTGATTAATATAATCCAATTATATATAATCAAGTATAATACAGTCCAACTGTTTATTAAAACAACAATTTAAATATTAGTCCAACTAACATTTAATATTACGACGAAATAATTTGAATGAGCGCGTATGGCGAGTAATTGAACGAGTATTGCAAATTCAATTCTTGCCTCCCACTATTTTTCGGCGAGCCTCTAACCCTCTGTCGAGTACTCGGGAAACCGTGTTTCCTAGTGGGCTAGGATCCCGTTAAATATCACACAATCTTGACTTTGGCCAACAAATTGTATGATAATTAACTAGGTAGATCTCTAAGATCAATTGGATCTCATCCAACTCCTAGATCCAGTAGGTGGACATCCAAGTCCCAAACATATATCTTATATATGCCTATACATCGAATGTATACCCTAACCTTTTTCCTCTGAATCAACTAGGCCTTGGCTTTGGCACAACAAACCTAGTGATCCCAGTCAAGCGCGGACCCATTGACATGGAAGCTTCGTAATCAATGTCAATGGACAAGAAGTGGTCTTGACTTTGGCCAACAAACCACAACTTGGACACAACACCGATATGGAACAAAGCCTCGTGATTAAAACACATCTTCGACAGACAAGGGCTTGACTTTGGCCAACAACCCCTGCCAATCTCAGATCTTGAGTAAGAATCACTCAATGGAAGGAAAAACGCATGATATTTTATGAGGGTTTTTCGCGTGCAATTGGCTACCAATTTATTATCTTTATTAAGGTCTCATCATCATACACCCTTAAACATGCATTCTAAACACATAATAAAGCGCATATGAAATAAAATAATAATGATATGCGGATGGATACTTTACATTGATCCTAGATCAAATCTCTCATTTCTCTCTCCAAAGCTAGCACATTGTATTTACTTCTACCCGTTACACTACACTTCTAAAGAAACCTCATTTACATTGAGGGGAATAGGTGAGAAGAGAATACAAAGAATAGGAGGTGATAAGGCTGGACACGCAGGTCCAATTAATAAATCAAATTTATTACAATTTCCAAAATCGCCCCACCCGACTAATATCCATCCGATATACATTATTCAAACATCACAACCATGTATTCATACAAGCATGTTATCAATCAATCTAATCAAATTAATTAATCTGACAATTAGTGATCATCCAATGTTCAAACAAAGATTTGATTTTGTTCGAGTCAAACTCGTATTGGGAACACGTACTCAAAGTACGATTTCTCAAATTAAATTAAATTACATAATTAAATCCAATTTAATACGTATTTAATTCTAATTGATTATTTAATTCCAAATTAAATATTACCTTTATAAAATAAAGCTTTACGACTTAAATTCCAAATTTAATCGTTACGGGTCTCAAAACCCGATTAATATCCAATATTAATTTAATTAAAGTCCAATGGGCTTTTAATTAATTTCTTGAGGCGTGGACTTTTGGTCAACTCGGGTGAAACCGAATAACCAAAATCCAATCCGGGAGTTACCCCATAAGCCCATAAATTAATTTAGGCCCATTAGGTCCAATTAAACGTTAAAGGTTCATTAGTCGCATTTGTGCCTTTTGGAAGCGGTTTTGGGCCTAATTGGATCCAACCAATTTTGGCCTAAACCAACTTTGTACAACAAAGTCCAATAAACCCAATAACAACTTTAAAAGCCCAAATCCAATTTTAAGCCCAATAATTTAATTCCAAAAATTCCAAATTTTCCAATTAAATTACCTAAAGTGTATAGCATTATTAATTACCCAAATCAAAGTTTCCAAAACATGAAATTTGTCCAATTAATCATGCTTAACATCAATTAATCATGTCCAACATAATTTGATCAAAATCAAACCCAATTAATACATGCTAAAGTCTCGGCCATAAGGGGAAAAAATGCCCAAATAAAATTCAATCCAATTGAACCCAATCAAACATAAATTCAACATCCCCAAATGATTTCTAAGTCATCCATGAACAAAAAATCAAAAATCCAAGACATTAGGGAGCTTGCCAAATTCGGCCATCCAAAGCAATTGGGGAAAATTGTTCCAAACTAATTTTCAACAAATTGATCCAATCAATCCTCAATTAAACATACTTAAGCATTCTAAATCATCCAATTTCATTAAACATGCTCAAAATCAAATTTACCCAAATTTCAATTTTGGCCAACAATAAGCAAATTGGGGAAAATTGTTCCAAACACTTTTTCATCAAATTGATCTAATCAATCATCAATTAAACAACATTTAAGCATTCTAATTCATCCAATTTCATTAAACATGCTCAAAATCAAGTTTACCCAAATTAAAGTTTTGGCCAACATTAAGCAAATTGGGGAAAATCAATCCAATTAATTTTTCATCAAATTGATTACATATAACTCTAAGTTATCCATATACAAGCATTCTTAAACAAACAATTTGTCAAAATCATGCTTAAATCAAAAAGCCCCAAATTTTGCTCAAGAACCCTAAATTCGTTTTATGCAACCAATAGCTCAAGATACCATTGTTGAGTTTCAATCAAGTCCCAAGGATCATTTATAAGCATAAAACAATATGAATACACATCAAAGGAGGTGCAGAATAAACTCACATTGAACGGTTTGAGATGCGAAGAACAAGTTGCGTTTTTGCCTCCCTTCAAGCTCGGTAGTGGCTTCCTCATGCAGTGGACTGCTCGGTTTTGGTGGTGGTGGTCTCCTCCATGATCGGCCATTGATGAAAACCATGGAAGCTCCAAGCTCCAAAAAACGATTCCAAGCTCATGAAGACACTTCCCTATCACCTATGTATCACTCAAATGTGTGCTAGCACTACTCCTTCTTATTTGCTTCTCTCAAATTCGGTCAAACCAGAATTTTTTTTGGAGAAGAAATCGGCTTGAAGCCGTGTGAGGAAGAAGAGAAAAAGAGAGGGAGAAGAGAAAACTTCAATGAGGAGAGAGAGAGATTATTGAAAAAGAAAAAGTGAAAAATGCTTTTATATTTTCCAAAATAATAAAGCCATATACCACTTTTTCAATTTTCAAAAAAGTTAAAAGCAAAAGCATTAATGCTTTTCAACTACTACATCAATCACTCAAATCAAGTGACAACATGTCACATCACTCAAAGTGACATTTGATTTGACGCTTGATGTGACTTGCGATTTGACGCACGATTTGACTTGCGTGCCGCACTCGAATTCGAAATGCGAATGCGCTCACAAATAATCCCGGGCTAGGGTTCGCTAATTCCAAATTAACGAATTTTCCGTCGCGTCGTAATTAAATGATTACGCCTAGCGAAATCACTATTCACGTCGCTAACGAATTAATTCTAAATTAATTCGTTCGCCCGAATTAAAATCTAATTTTAATTCCGCGTCGAAATCCAATTTCTAATAATATATCAAATATATTATTTTATCGATTAATTCCAAATTAATCGTTCTCTCTCTTTAATTAATATTTTATCCGAGATAAAATATCTACGTAATTAATCCCAGATTAATTTTCTCTCTCTTCTAATTAATCCCAGATTAATTAAGTGCGAGTTATACGTCATCAGTGAATCTTCAGGAAGCGACCCATGAGATCCCCGGATATGTTGGCAGTAAATACGGTCGTCGGACTATCCGAACACGTAAGTACCTCGTACTACGTTTATACCGATTTACAAGACAAGGTTGGCTTCTAGCAAAGCGCCATGCCTACCCAATTCTCCAGAAATATTCTTACAGGAATATATAGATCTGTATCAAGCGTAGTATACCGTAGTATTGTGTATATCAGCCCAGTATCGGATAGTCACGTGCTAGGGCTGGGGCTGGATAAGTGTCTGCCCCGTCCGAAGCACATGTCGGATGTCTGGTAACTAGTCTCTATAATCGGATATACATGACCTTGTCATAATATCCCGATGGCCGGCCAGCACTTAAGAGCACTAATACCGTATCATGCGTGACATCATCTCCACTATGACTGAAGTGATACTTCTGTCTCGACATCGCACCCAATACACTACGACTCTCTGATAAACCCAGAAGTGGTGTACGCAGAACCGATTAAAGCCCTGTACCACCAAGACCAAAGTCTACCGATTATCGCAAGTATCAGCGATGTAAGTCTCAGGTTAAGACTATACACACCTACCTTGATTTCGGCCTCCCATAGACACATAGTCATAATACCAATGGGATTCCGAGGGGTCTATCCAGAGCGAAGCTGTTTCCCGTACCATTGGTGAAACACGACCTCCTATCGCACTTGCATAAGTATCCAATACTTAAATATATGAGAACTATGCCGTTGTGCCCTCACAACGCGCACAAGTGCAATACTAGCCTATTCCGCATTATCGATGTCCAGTCTCGATAATACTCCGGCTATGGATATTTAATGATTAATCCTTCGGGGACTGATACTGTCTCATATCATTCTCAGTCCAGGAACTAATCACAGGGACCTCTCTTCATTTATGTATCTATGGTGATCTAATCACAAATGATGAGAGTGCAATTTCTTTGTCACATAGTTAATTTGCTACAACAACACAATGATCTGTGCAAATAGTGACGCTATGGGTCATTTTGTCCAACAAGATCCTTTAAAACCTTCGCATAAGTGGGAACTTGTTTTATCACATGTAACCGCAGAAGGTTAATCTTTACTTGCTTAAGATATTCTAGGATTTCACCATTTGGGTCTGTAGCTCTCGCTATGGGCGTAAGTGCTTGAGGAAAGGGTACCCTAACTGGTATATGTGGCACTTGTTCTTCCTGAGGAGTATTTGCACTACTATCCTTAGTGGCATCTACAGTGTTGGAGGTGTCATGTATCCCTACCTCTTTACCACTCCTAGTGAATATGGCATTAACACCTTTTACATTAGCTTGCTTCATGATGAGCCTGTGCCATGTGTTGCCCTTGTGGATTTGGTTGAGCCTGAGATGAGAATTTTCCTTGTTCTTGCACACTCAAGACATTAGTCAATTTGGAGACTTGACTATTAATCTCCTTATTGTCCTCAACTACCCGAACTATCAATGACTCAAACTTTTGATTGGTTTTGCTCTGGGCCTCTATAAATGCATGTACAATATCCTCTAAAGAATTCCTAGGAATGGCAGGTGTATGATATTGGGGAGCATTGTAACTTATAGGCTGTGATGTTTGACTGGGCTGTTGAGACTCCTGTCTCCAACTTAAATTTGGGTGGTTCCTCCAACCAGGATTATAAGTGTCGGAATAAGGTGTGTAAGGCTTCTTGTACATCCCTAAGGTATTGCACTGTTCCTCATATGTTTCCCTCATCTCACCATATAAATGACACTCTTGGGTCAGATGGTCACTTCCCTTACACACAAAGCATACCCCTTGAGGTTCTAACTGGGCTACTGCATGCATAGTCTTGTTATTTCTGGCTTTTAAGGCTCCTAACTCTCTAGTCAATAGCTCAACTTGTGCCTTAAGACTATCTTCTACCCTAAAGTGGTGTATGCCTCTGCTAGAAGAAGTGGGGTGTGTCCTATTAGTTCTATCTATGGCATTAGGTCCAGTCCATGTGTGAGATTTCTCAGGTAGGTCATTTAAGTACTCTAATGCCTCATCAGGGTCCTTTCGGATGAACTCACCATTACACATAGTCTCCACGAATTGGCGCTCCCTAGGGGTTAGACCGTCATAAAAATAGCTTATCAGGCGCCAACTCTCATACCCATGGTGAGGACAACTTGCTAACATCTCTTTGAACCTCTCCCAAGTTTGATAAAGGATTTCACTGTCTTTCTGGGAGAAGGTAGAGATTTGTCTTTTCAGGGCATTTGTTTTATGGTGTGGGAAGTATTTGTTAAATATCATCAAATGATCAAAAGTGGAAGAACCAGCCCTTAGCTCTATCCTTAAGGGCAAAGGGGAAGAACTTAAGTCTAATTATGTCTGTAGTCCCAAACCGGTCATGGAAAGTTGCTACCACCTCTTCAAACTCTATAATGTGCACATAAGGGTTCTCGTTCTCCAAATCATGAAAGGTTGGGAGATACTGTATCATTCTAGGTTTAAAGTCTATATGTGGTGCATTAGGAGGAAACATTATGCACGATGGTGTAGCTGTGCTAGTGGGATGGAGGTACTCTTCAAGAGTCCTCAAAGGTGGTCTCTCGTACTCACTCATAGTATATGCGCTAGATGTGGATGGTGTGGCAAAAAGATTTTCAAACAAACTCTCTGAGTCTGAATTTTCCTCTTCAGTCATAACAAATCAACCAAACCTATCCCTACGTCTAGGCATGCAATTTAAACATAAATAAAATGAGAAACAAAAATAAAAATAAAATAAACTAAAAATCAAAACAAAAACTAAAACTAAAACGGAAATAAAATAAATAAATAACTAAAATAACTAAAAATAAAAATAAAAATAAATATGGGATGAAGTTACCGCTTTTGTTGCTGACCAAGCAAACCTGCTCCTGTTGTTTGTAAACCGTCTCCCCGGCAACGATGCCAAATTTTGATTACGCCCAAAAACTACTTGCGGTTATCGCAGTATAGTTGGGGTGTCGATTCCTCAGAGAGATAATTACAAGGATTGATTTACTTAAACAAAAATGTTTAACAGTAACTTAATGAAAAGATAGATTGAATTGATAATTTAAAGTAAAGATTAATAGAAAAACATAAAAGATATCAATATAGAGAGGCAGCAAAGCATCGGGAATCCCTCTTGTATCAAATTCATATATCCAGTTATTGATTCATGTTATTACTCAATTGAAGGTTTCACATCTCAAACCAACAATCGAAAAAAAATCAATTCTAACATATTAAATTCTAAGGTAATTGATGATTTATTTTCTCTATGTTAACAGCACTCAAAGTCATCGTTACGACTTATCTAATGTCGACAATATACCCTCGGGCAATACTGCAGCAGAAGACCAAATCATAAAACAAATTTACTAGTCACAACTGGGTTCACAAATCACACATAGAATAAGCATGATTGGATCTATATGCAAGTTTGATAAAAACAGTTTCTGGATTCATAAATCGAAAGATAATAAAGAATAATAAACATCAATTGTATTAAACGTTTAAGAGTACTTTAACAATCAACAACATAAATATAAAAACTTAAATATAAGAGTTCATCATTAGCTTTGCCTAGGAGATTAGTTCTCCATGCAGAAGAGAGATATAGCCTGGATAGATCGGAGAGACGTCAAGTCGGCTTGAAGTTCTTCGTCATTCTCTCTCGAAATTGTGTGGCTCTTTGATGTGTGTTTCTCTTCTGTTTTTCTCCTCCTAGGGTTTTGGACGAAGTTGGGTTTATATAGGGAAGCCCTGGAGTCCATATATACGTAAAAGACGACCAAAATAGGCTTCTACGACTGTTCCGGGGCACCACGGCGCCAAACCTACTGGATTTTGTATGCATTGCGAAACTAGGGGCGCGTCGCGATGCCAATGAGGGCTCATCGCGTCACGTGGCAGATGTTCTGGTTTTGTGCTTTCTTCATTTCAGCTCTTCCTGCGTGCTTCCGATGCGTCCGTAAGGTCCCGAAACATATGTAATTGCTCTAAACTTAATATTCCATTGCTCCTAATAACAAAGCACAAAATAAACTATAATTAAGATTAAATACATGATAAACAAGTCGAGTTAGAGGCGTTCAAAGTACACTTTCATGCACTTATCATCCTAGTCGCAAACTTCAATCTAACCCATACAAGGCCAACACAGTCATCCAAACCCGCGAAGAGAATGAGCATTGGAAGAAAATGTGAACAATATCCTCCCCTGAACAACCACAAAGAACATATCTGGAGCAAGCAGAGATACCGAAACTCATCAGTTGATCCTGCTGATTATGCCCAAAAAGTACTTGCGATTATCACAGTATAGCTGGGGTGTCGATTCCTCAGAGAGATGGTTACAAAGAACTGATTTACTTAAACAAAACGTCAGCAGCAACTTATTGAAAAGATAATGGTTGAATTGATAATGTAAAATAAAAACTATGGAAAATATGCAGGAAATATCAATAGAGAGAGGCAACAAAGCGTCGGGAATCCTCTTGTATCAAACTCCTATATTCAGTTATTGATTCATGTTATTACTCAATTGAAAGTTTCACATCCCAAACCAACAATCAGAAGATATTCAATTCTAAACATGTCAAATTCTAAGGTAATTGATGATTTATTTTCTCTATGTTTACAACACACAAAGTTATCGTTACGAGCTATCTAACGTCGATAATATACCCTCATGCAATACTGCCGCAGAAGACCAACACATAAAATAACTTTATCAGCCACAACTGGGTTTGCAAATCACACATAGAAGAAGCATAACTGGATCTATATGGAAGTTGACAAAACACAGTTTATGGATTCAGAAATCATAAAATAATAAAGAATGACAACCATCAATTGTATTAAAAGTTAAAAATGTACTTTAGGAATCAACAACATAAATATAAGAAATCAAATACAAGAGTTCATCATTAGCTTTGCCTATGAGATTAGTTCTCTATGGAAGAAAGAGATGTAGCCTTGATAGATCGGAGAGACGTCATGGCTTCCTTGATGTTCTGCATTCTCCTCTCTTGAGTTTGTGTTTGCGGCTCTTTGATGTGTATTCTATTCTCTTGTTTCTCTCTTATTTTCTCCTCATTTTCCCATCCCTAGGGTTTTGGATGAAGTTGGGTTTATAAAGGGAAGCCCTAGAGTCCATATATGGTAAAACACGACCAAAATAAGATTATGGGATTGTTCCGGGGCGCCGCGGCGCCAAACTTGCTTACTTTTGTATGAGTACCGGATCTGGGGGCACGTCGCAACGCCAATAATGGCGCGTCGTGACACGTGGCTGATTTTCCTGGTTTCACGCTTTCTTCGTTTCAGCTCTTCCCGCGTGCTTTTGATGTGTCCGTAAGGTCCTAAAACACATGTAATTGCTCCAAACATCATATTTCATTGCTCCTAATAACAAAGCACAAAATAAACTGTAATTAAGATTAAATACATGATAAATAAGCCGAGTTAGCGATGTTCAAAGTACACTTTCGTGCACTTATCACAACCCTCAACTAGCTTATTGCTAGTCCCTAGCAATTCAAGCATAAAAATAAAAATAAGAACAAAATAAATAAAACTATTTAAGCCACTTTCGTATGGATCACGATTGAATTTTGCGTATACAATAAGCCTTTAAACCTCTAGGTGTCCCTAGTGAACGAGTTGTAATCTCGTGATGGCTTACAGTGACGACACCCACAAACGTCATTCAAAACACATGCAAAAATAACAAAATAAAATAGTCCCAATAGTTACACATATTATTTTTTTGGATAAAGTAAGTGTATTAACCAAAAGAAAACTATACGAGAGCAAATGGGCATACCCCAGACTACTAGAGAGGACATGCCCTCCTAGAAGAAAAACCGAAAGGCTACAAGCAAAATAAGATCAACCGAATATGTCATCGGGCAAGTGCCAGATAGGTGAAGCCATTTATTGTCATAAGATGGATTCACCTTCCATAAAAACTAGCACGATTTCGAACATCAAAAATAATATCACTAAGCAGAACAGAAACAGGCCGAAGAGACGCATCATGAGTGCGGGCATTCCTCTCCCTCCAAATATGGTAAACTGACGCAGCAAAAGACAGCCGAACAAGAAGATGACGTAAGGAGCCGTCAGAAAACTGACACATCCACTCAACCGTCTGAAGCCAATCTCGGCAACTCCAATCTAACCCACACATAGCCATCACAGTCGACCAGACCCTCGAAGAGAAGAAGAACTGGAAGAAAAGATGATCGATATCCTCACTTGAACAACCACAGAGAATACATCGCGAGCAAGCAGAGATACCGAACCTCATCAAACTATACTGAGTACAAAGGCCTCCCTGAATAGACATCCAAAGCAATAAGGAATGGCGGGGAATGGCCTTTCGGAACCAAACAACTCGAGACCAATACACCAAGGTTCCCATTGTCCGCATGGCATTCCAGACACTATCCACTGAAAACCTCCCTCTACTATCATCCTCTCAAACCAGCTCATCCTCTCTCATACTAGAAGGATTCGGAAGATGGGATCGATCCAAATCAACAAGGGCGGCAGACCTAGATGGGGGCCACCGCCAAGAAGAATTATAAATAATGGAAGCAATTGTAGCCATCATATCCAAGCCAGAGTCATAAATCACTCTCTCACCCAACGTATCCACAATCGGACCCATAGGATGCCAAAAATCAAACCATAATAAAGTCTTCTCACCATTCCCAATCCTAACTCTCATCCGCCACCGAGACCAAGAACGAAGCTCCAAAATCTTACGCCAACTCCAAGAGCAATCTGTAGGGCAAGGCTGTAGGTTTCTATAATTAGTCCCAAAGAAAGATTAAGCCATAGAAATACAAATAACATACATGCAAAGCTAGAAACATGGCAGAATCATACTTACTAAGCTTTGTGAAGAAAATGGTGAAGACAATCCTTGAGTCTTCAAGGTGGAAGTTTCGGCCAAGATGAAGAGGAAGAGAAGCTCCAAGTCTTCAAGTGTTCCAAGCTCCAAGGTTGTTTCCCTATCACCTCTTTTGATCCTTCAATGTGCTAGCAAAAATGGAGAAATGAAAATGATTTTTCTGCCTTTGGTTTGAAGCTCACGGCGTGAGCAAAGGAGAGGAAGAGGGAGTATTAGACTTTTCAATTTTCTTTCTCCTTTTATTTTCAAAACCGTGAGAGACCAAATGAAAAGCAATGATAAGATATCAAATACCAAAATGAATTGAGAATAGAGACAATGTATCATCCCATAAAGGTGACTAGATACATCCATCATCTATTCGTGTCAAGTAATGAGATATCGCGATGTGATTTGCGGATTCCACCCGTTTCAAAATACGAATGTGTCCGCAAACACTTTCGGGCCCAAATTCGCTAATTCCGAATTAACGAATTTCCGTCGCGACGAGAATTAAATAATTACGCCTAGCGGAATTATTATTCAGATCGCTAACGAATTAATTCCAAATTAATTCGTTTGCCCGAATTAAAATCCGATTTTAATTCCGCGTCGAAATCTAATTTCGTTTAATAATATATCGAATATATTATTTTATCGATTAATTGCAAATTAATCGATCTCTCTCTCTCTCCTAATAAGGCATTTTATCGAAGATAAAGTTTCTCCGTAATTAATCCAAGATTAATAAAGTTCGAATCAAACATCATAGGTGAATCTTCAGGAAGCGACCCAAGAGATCTCCGGATATGTTGGCAGTAAATACGGTCGTTGGATAATCCAAACACGTACGTACCTCGTACTACGTTTTTACCGATTTACAAGACAAGGTTGGCTTCTAGCAAAGCGCCATGTCTACCCAATTCTCCAGAAATATTCTTACTGGAATATTAGATCTTTATCAAGCGTAGTATACCGTAGTATCGCGTACATCGATCCAGTATCGGACGATCACATGTTAGGCCTGGGGCTGGAAATGTGTCTGCCCCGTACGAAACATATATCGATATCATCAAACAACTAGTCTCTTTAAATCGGACAATCCTGACCTGGTCATATTGTCCCGACGGTTGCAACCTTTTATAGAGTACTAGTTCTGTATCCTGCGTGATCATCATCTCCATATGTCTGAAGTGATACTTCCATCTTGACATCACATCCAGTACACTACGATTCTCGATAAACCCAGAAGAGGCGTACACAGAACCGGTTAAAGCCCCGAACCACCACAACCAAAGTTTATCGATTGTCGCAAGTACTAGCGATGCAAGTCTCAGGTTAAGACCATATACACCTACCCTGATGCGGCCTCCCATAGACACGCATATATACTACCAATGGGATTCTGCGGGGTCTGTCCAGAGCGAAGCTGTTTTTCGTACCATCGGTAAAACACAACCTCCTATCGCACTTGCATAAGTATCCAATACTTAAATATATGAGAACTATGCCGTTGTGCCATCACAACTCGCACAAGTGCAATACTAGTCTATTCCGCATTATCGATGTCCGATCTCGATAATACTCCGACTAGGGATATTTAATGATTAAACCTTTTATATTGATACTGTCTCATATCATCTCAATACGGAACTAATCATATGGACTTTTGCCATTAATTTATTAAATAATTTTACAAAATGGCAAAAGGCAATTTCATTATCACATAGTTAATTTTGTACAATAATACAATATCATTTACAAAATAGTGACGCTATGGGCCATAATGTCTAACAATCTCCCACTTGGCCTATAGCCAGTCACTCAAGCATCTAATACCTGAACTATGTATATGTCGTTCAAACACTTGCTGAAGAACAGCCTTCGTCAGCGGATCTGCAATGTTGTCATCTGATGCGACCTTCTCGACTTTTACATCGCCACAATGTATAATCTCCCGAATCAGATGGTAACGCCGAAGAACATGCTTGGATCGTTGATGAGACCTTGGTTCCTTAGCTTGTGCTATAGCCCCGTTATTGTCACAATACAATGGCACGGGCTCAGCAGCTAACGGAACTACTCCTAATCCGATTAGGAATTTTCGGATCCAAACTGCCTCCTTTGCTGCTTCTGATGCAGCAATATACTCCGCTTCTGTTGTTGAATCGGCAACAGTATCTTGCTTGGAAGATTTCCAGCTCACTGCTCCGTTATTCAAACAAAAAATGTACCCCGATTGCGACTTGAAGTCGTCCTTGTCGATTTGGAAACTTGCATCGGTGTACCCAGACACCTCAAGTTCTCCACCTCCATAAATTAAGAAAGCATCCTTAGTTCGTCTAAGATACTTAAGGATATTCTTAACAGCCATCCAGTGACCTTCACCTGGATCGGCCTGATAGCGACTGCACATGCTCAAAGCATATGATACATCAGGTCGCGTACATATCATGGCATACATGATCGATCCGACTGCCGAGGCGAACGGTATCCGACTCATGTTATCTCTCTCTTCTTTAGTTTTAGGACACATGTCCTTAGACAGAAGGATACCACGTGACATTGGCATCAATCCCTTCTTGGATTGATCCATGTTGAATCGCTTCAACACTTTGTCAATATATGTACTCTGGGAGAGTCCAAGCAGCTTTCTAGATCTATCCCGGTAGATCTTTATTCCCAGAATAAAGGCTGCTTCTCCAAATCTTTCATGGAGAATTTTAATGAAAGCCAAGCTTTCACCGACGTTAGCATGGGAATATCATTGCCTATAAGCAATACGTCGTCGACATAAAGGACATAAAAGTCAGTGCTCTCCCACTAACCTTCTTGTATACAAGGGTCATCATCGTTTTGTACGAAATCATATTCTTTTATGATCTCATCAAAACGCTGATTCCATGACCGTGATGCTTGCTTCAATCCATAAATGGATCGATTTAACTTACAAACCTTGTTTGCAAGTCTAGGTACGATAAAACCGTCAGGTTGTTGCATATAAACATCCTCCAAAAGGTTTCCGTTAAGGAAAACGGTTTTAACGTCCATCTGCCATATCTCGTAATCGAAATATGCAGCTATTGCAAGCATTATCCGAATGGATTTAATCATGGCAACATGTGAGAAAGTTTCGTCATAATCAATACCATATTGTTGACGATACCCCTTTGCTACAAGCCTAGCTTTGTACGTTTGCACGTTGCCATCCATGTCGGTCTTCTTCTTGAAGATCCATCTGCATCCAATAGGCTTTACGCCTTCTGGTGCATCAACCAGTGTCCAAACTTGGTTGGCATACATGGAATCCATCTCGGACTTCATGGCATCTTGCCATAAAGCGGAATCAATATTCTGTATTGCTTCCTCATACGTAGTCGGTTCATTATCCTCAATAAGATTAATATCTACATGAGGCGAGATCAGGAACCCATACCTCTCAGGTACCTTCCTGACTCTCTCCGACCTACGCGGTCCTTGTGTATCTGAAGATTGCGGTACAGACTCATCCTGGATGGTCTGTTTATGTTCCGTCGTTGATTCATTGCCAGGAACAGTATCACTACGATTTTCATCGAGCTCCACTTTCCTCCTCCCTTACCACTGCATCTAGGAATTCCTTCTCAAGGAAAAATGCATGTAGAGCAACAAACACTTTGTTCTCTTGTGGGTGATAGAAGTAATATCCTTTGGTTTCCTTAGGATATCCCACGAAAAGGCATTTATCTGATTTGGGTTCTAGTTTGGTACCTTCCAAACGTTTAACATATGCCCAGCATCCCCAAATCTTCAGGAAAGAGAAACCTGGTTTCCTTCCTGTCCATTTCTCATATGGAGTCTGTTCAACAGACTTTGACGGAACCTTATTCAAAATAAGTACCGCACTGGTTAATGCGTATCCCCAGAAGGATATTGGTAGCTCAGTCTGACTTGTTGGTTTCTATTATATGTCCCAAGGAAAGATTAAGCATATGAAATACAACAATGAATATATATTAAAAGATGAAGTATGGCGGATCATACTTACAAAGCTTTTGTGATGAGATGATGAAGAAAATCTTTGAATCTCCAAGCTTCAAGTTTCGGCCAAGGGAGGAAGAAGAGTTGAAGCTCCAAGCTTTGTGTATTCCAAGCTCTTTGATGGTTTCCTATCACCTCCTTTGATCCTTCAATGTGCTAGCAAATGGAGAAAAGAAAATCAAATCTTCTTTGCCCTAATGGAAGTCACGGCATTGTGAGAGAGAGAGGAGAGTTGTATTGATATTTGTTACAAAAATCAATTTATATTTATGCCATAATATTTATTAAATTAATAATAAACTTATGACACAAATCATGCAATGGCTTAGAGTGTCAAACACTCAAACTCCATGCAAAACCATTGAGTGTATTGTACACTATCACCATGCAATGTATTAACAATTAAATAATGCATATAATGACATGTGTCATGTGGGCCCCAC